>CAUYLG010066038.1:0-51152 GCA_963573385.1 Cacajao melanocephalus | reverse complement strand
TCCCTCTCTGTTCCCCAGGCTGGAGTGCAGTGGCCTGATCTTGGCTCACTACAACCTCTGCCTCCCGGGTTCCAACAATTATCATGCCTCAGCCTCCTGAGTAGCTGGGATTACAGGTGTGTGCCACTATGTCAGGCTGATTTTTATATTTTAGTAGGGATGGGGTTCTATCATGTTGGCCAGGTTGGTCTCGAACTCCTGACCTCAGATGATCTGCCCACCTTGGCCTCCAAAATAACTTTAGCCTATTCACACTTTACTCTATTCACATCTTAAATGATATGCACGTGATTTTGTTAGAAACTTACTAAAAAGTTCGTAGGCGGGGAGACTGTAATCCGGTAGTGGAAAAGCCGGCCGGCATTGTTGGTCATAGGACGACAGGGCTTGATGGCCTGAGGGGAAAACATGAAAATCAGTTTAAAAGTAAAGCAACAGAGTATTTTTACTTAAAAATAGATTGTATTTCCCAGATTCACATCTAATAAGAGAGGTTTTATGTCTGTTCCTTCACCAGCTGGTAGGAAAGAACAGTATGGTTTGCCAGACCTAGACCAATAAAAAAGGGCCGGCCAGTCTCCAGCTCTCAGCCACTTTCCCAGGTGCTGGTGAAGCAGGGAGGTCCAATAAGGCCATAAATGCCTGTGGGTTTGGGGGCCTCCAAAATACCGTGAACTTGGTAAACGGGCAATTATCATCCATGAGGGTGCCAGAGGGACACCCACTGGACCGCTAGCACACACAGGGGCCTGTCATTGATGAAGCCCTGGTGTTCTTCCATCTGGATCGGTGGGTGAGCAGGCCACACCAGTTGTAAGGAGGGTTTGGAGGAACTCATGAGGCTTCCCGGAGATGGACCCACTTGGGAGTCCCCTTTATTGCAGCTGCCAGGAGAAGTAGCTCTGCTCTTATTGCAGACAGCTGGACTGGGTCTCGTCCTGTGGGTGACGAGCCAGGGGAGGCCAAGGAGGGCGATGCGAGGTGTCAGACCTCTGGTTACAAGGTGCCAAGCAGGGGCTAGAAGAGGTATGAGCTGCAGCTGGGAACCCTTGGTTGGGTAGTTGTGTCTTGGCATTTTCCAGGATGGGAAGGGCCCATATAGCTTGATTAACTTCAGGGCCAAGAGAGCTGGTTTGGTCTGTGATGGAGCTCCCTTTAAAAAGAACTGCAAAGTAGGGCCAGGCACAGTGGCTCGGGGCTGTAATAGCACTTTGGGAGGCCAAGGTATGAGGATCACTTAAGACCAGGAGTTCAAGACCAGCCTAGGCAACATGGCAAAACCCTGTCTTTACAAAAATTAGCCTGGTGTGTTGATGCATGCGTGTGGTCCCAGCTACTCAGGAGGCTGAGGCGGGAGATCACCTGAGCCCAGGAGGTGGAAGTTGCAGTGAGCCAAGACTGCATGACTGTACACTCCAGCCTGGGTGACAGAGAGAGACCTTGTCTCAAAAAAAAAAAAAAACCATAAACACCTGGCTTCAAGGTGGCCTATACAGGGCTCTCCCAACAGTGCCCTGGTCCCATGGAGGTGGTGGCTGCATGAACTCACTGGAACATGCTTACACGTTCCTTCCTAAACTTTACGCCAGCCACTTTCAGCCCTTGATGGGGAGGTTCATGCAGAGGTATGCTATTCTCCAAGCCATGAACAGCCACTGCAGCAGAGAACAGGGACAGCTCACGGCTGCCTGCTCCATGCCCACAGCCCCGTCAACTTGTGCTTCCTGGATAACGTTGACTAGGTATTGAAGTCATGAAAGATCTTACCATCTTTGGAGATAGCTACAACTGTTATATTTTTCAGTCTGTGTGTTACAGACCACCTTCCTATGTGATACATATAGCACAGCCAGTGGCAACTTTCCCATTGAGTCCCTCCATCAGGTCTTCGAGGAGGTTATGAATTTCTGTCCTTGACAAAGGGGCACCTCTTTGCAGACTTCTACAGTGTCTGAGGCGTGCCTCCTCATCTGAGCAGGTTGTGGAGGTGGCAGCCACTGTCCTAACCACCACCCAGGTGGTGACTGGTCACACCTGCAGTGCAACCAATGGTAACCCGACACACTCAGGATCATCATTCCACAGCTTGAAGGCCAGGCCAAGTGACGTGACTCTGAGCTGAGCCAGTGTGACTGGGGGATGCGACACCCAGCAGGCACTGGAGGGTGGAGCACATCCCTGGAGAAGCTGCGCTGTCCCATCAGAGGGAGTGATATGCCCTTCAGTGATTGTACAGACTTGCAGGGACCATCTTCTAATTCTCCCACTGGTAGACAACAACAGAGAGGCTTTCTGCAGATAAACCTGACCTAAGACTTCCTGGCCTATGGTGTCACAATGCCAGGATCCTTCAGGCCAAGGTGCTCTTCTGGCAGAACAAGGGCTGGAGACATGCCAGCTAGCAATCAGCTCTTGAAGCCAAGGGCATCTCCAGCATCCAGACAGTTCTCCTCCACTTGGAAGACTGTCCCCCACCCCTTACTGGGGGTCTGGAGGGATCTTAAGAATAATTTTGACAGGTTTTGCCTGGTGGCAGTTTCCATAACAGAGACACAAAATGCACACAGAAGGTAGTAATTGGCCAGAAAGCGGAATAAAAACCACCAGACTCACTGTAGAGCAGTCCACAGGGCTCACCCGACAGCTGGATCAGAGCTAGCTCCTACTCACTGTCTCATGATTCTCTCATAGAAATGAGTGCCACTACTCACCTGCTTATGCAAATCCCACCACCATCCCCAAAGGTCGTGTTGGTGGGTGGGGTGTTTCAAGTGTACCTAATTACCAGCTCTTCCAGGAGGGGCTTCTCCCTTTCCATCTGATTCTCCTCAAAGATAAGTCTTAGTCACCAACTGATGCTCAAGCAGTTTATTCTGCTTATTCTCTTAAAAGACGGACAGCAGGTGCAGGCCAGATATAGCCAGGGAGTCAAATGACCATGTCACCAGGAGTCTCATCCAGAGACTATTCTCAAGTTTGGAAGATCTTTTTCCTTTGCTTATATCTATATTCAGTCCACATCAGTTACCAGGTGCCTCTTTTCTAAAAGAAGTTTAAAGTATTCTTGTAAGGGGAAACTTTGTTTTAAGCCTTATGAAAGCTGCATCTGTGCCTAGATGGCCTTGTCTCCTGGAAATCTCCAGGCTAGGCTGTAGCCTGCTGACACAGGCTGACTCAGACGACACTGCTGACACAGAGTATCGGCCCTGTGAGACACGTGAATGAACATCATGGCTACACTTAATCTTATAGCCACAATACGTTATACTCCAGAGGGGGTTCAGACCACAAGATTTAAGGATCTTTCTAGATCTAAAATCCAATAACCATCTTCCTTTTACTTGTAAAATAACACAATGAATAAACTGAAAAAAAAGTGGAGAAATTAATCTGAGAACTAAAAGCAGTCAGTTTTAATAGGAAATTTTAAAAACTGGAAAGAATAAATATGCTGAGTAAAAATCGAAGAGGTCAGAAACGAAGAAAGAATGAGAGGTGGTGGAACAGAATATGCATGGATCTTAAGATGGGAAAAGGCAAACAAAGCCAGCCAAAGAAGTGTGCTGTGATGGCATCAGTTATGACGGCACCATTGGGTACACCTGTGATAGACATGGGGCTGTGCCGCCCAGACCCACGTTCACGGAAGGACTTGCTGCCTGGCTGTGGAGGGCACAGACGGCAGGGAGCTTCCAGCTGTCAGCTCCTTCAGGATCTCTCTCCACTGCAGAGCTCCCCTGACGTCAGGCATGGCCCACCTCACATCAGGTACTGAGCAAGGCAGAGGTATAAAGGCCCAGCCATTTCAGCCCAACTCAAACGGGCAATATTCATTCCACAGATCACCCCCAAGCTGGCTGCAGCTTTGGTGGGCCTCACTGACAGCTCAGCCAATCCCTCTGTCCAATCCTGCTTCCACCCTCTTCCTTTCACAGATGTTGGTTCCTAATACAGATCACGCACCCCAAACTCCATTTAGCATCTGCTTCTAGAGAACCCAAGATGCGGCCGTTGGTACTAGGAGTGACCCAAGAAAACAGGAAATAAGATGGTGTTTCGGAGCTCAATCCCCTCCCAACGAGCAATGAAGACCCCATCACTTGTGATAAGTGGAAAACAGACAGCCCCTGGCACCAGATGGCAGGGCAACTAAACTTTAAAGATGGTGAATTAGAAGCTGTACCATTGGAAGCAGACCAAACACCCAGGTGTTTAAGACTGTGGAGAGAATAGTAGCCGTGAGAACAATGGCTATGACCCTCAGGGGTGGATGGCTATTGCTAAGCACCAGTGATGCTCTACCATAGTCTCCGAACCTTAGCCTGCCCAGAAATCACCTGGGGGGGCTGGCTATATCTCAGACTGCCTCTTCCCCACTCCCAGTTTCTGATTCAGTGGCTGGGGTGGGCTGAGAGTCTGCCTTTCGAACAAGTTCCCAGGTGAAGCTGATATGAGTCTCAGTTGGGAGCCTTCACTTAGAGAACCACTGCTCTATAGAAGTCTAACAGCAGAGGAGGAGAAAAGACAATTGGAAGCCAGATGTGAAAGCCAGAAGAAACTCTCACCACCTACAGTGAGAGGTCAAAGCCAGGCAGGACCAAGCCTAGGGCTTACCTGTGAGAGTGGCCAAACTTCAAAGACAATTAGCCACAGCCAGGACCCAGAAAACCTGAAATAGGGACATCTAGGTTTTGACTCCCCAGATTCCTCTAAACCATCTGACTGCAGAGATGGCACATCCCTCCCAATTAAGAGCGACCACTCACTTGTGCCAAAAGACGACGGAAGAACCTGCAAGGTAACACTATGCCCCTACATACACCCCTCAGCCAGTTCCCCCACATCCGCCCCCGGCCAATGCCTATAATTACTGTCATTTCGGGACATAACCCAACTGGAGAGGTGCTGGAAGGAAAGAGATTATATCTCAAAAGAATTTCAAGAACTAACCAACAGCCAGAGAAGTCAGCAGAGGACCCAATGATGAGAGCGCTTGATCAACAGGGCCAGAATACAAAATTGTTTAGGGAAGAGTATATTGACTTGGGAGCACTCAGGATACAACACCACCAAGGTATGTTGAGAACTCCCTGCTAGCATGGCTCCTAAGAGCATGAAGAAGCAACGGCCCACACTCAGCGAAGCTGCAATACCGGAATTGCCATGGTAGACAGTGGAGGAGGGATTTCAAGGACGAAAGGAAGTTAAAATGGATACAGTACCTATGGCTGGAAAATACGCCAAATAATCATGTTGCATGGGAAGCCCCAGGGGACACACCAAAAGAATGCGCAGGTGACAGGGGCAGAAACATCATAAGGAAGATCAGTGCTGGCCTCCTCTGCAGGCCAGGGTTGACCACAGAAGTGGTCAGAGAGCAGAACTTGCCAGCAGTAATAGGGATGACAGAATCCTCAAACAAGAGATGCCAGGTGATAAGGCTAAGTGCTGGAAGCCAGGCCAAAGTGGCAGCCAAGGGGGTCTGACCCACAAAGAGTCATGGAAATAGTTAATAGAACATGGTGTCCTTGGGTACAAAGTAAGTGGGCAACCAATGAGAGGACTACTTAGTTTGTACAAACGTAAGAAACCAAGAATAGATAACCAAGGGACTGAAAACAGGTCATTCCAATAGTCACACTATCCCTTGCCCCCAGTTCCAGACCTGATCAAGTTTTTTGGACTAAAATCCACTGACTGAAGAGGTGGCCAGATCCCAGGAGGAAGGATCCTGTAACAAAATAACAAGCAAAAATGGTCTTAATAACCCTGTCATTCCTCAAAGACGCTTATGGCCATTTACCTGGGGAATGGTACAATGGGAGAAGAGGAATTCCAGACAGTTCAAGCCACGTTAGATGCAGTATCTGAATCATCATTGACACTTGGGAGACTGGATACACCACTGTGGTGCCCCAGTTACAGTAGAGAATATGAGGCCAAGGTAATAAATGGATTTTGGTCAAGGTGTGACTTATAGTGGATCTACTGAATCACAGATCTACCCAGTGGTCATTTCCCTGGTCCTCGAATGTACCACTAGAACTGACATTCTTGGCAGACCCAATGTGCCACTCCACACTGGATCCTTGACAGGTAGAGTAAAAGCTATCTAAGGGGAAAGCCAAGCAGAAACTCAAATCATCACCACCCCACTAACCCAGGCATCAAAACCAACACTGCCCTGGGGGGATGGTAGAGATGAGTACCACCCTTAAGGATCTGAAGGATAAAGGGGAGATGGCGCCACTCCTATCTCTGATTGATTCACCTGTCTGGCCCCTGAAGATCCTGCAGGATGACTGCAGACGAACACAAACTCCACCAAGTAGGAGCTCTGAATGTACCTGCCAGGCCAGGTGTTGTAGTTTAGCTGGAGCAGATATAAAGTATGTGGCAACCAATTTGGTGAATGGGTTATTTTCTATCCCAATCAGAAATGAGGATCAGAATGGTTCACAGACATTTATAGTTTTGCTCCAGGGCTGTGTTAATACTCCCACCCACTCATAATATTAAAGAGCTCCCAACTGTCCAGGCACGCTGTGGAAGCTCGCACCGCTCCATTACACCTCTGACATGTTGATAACGCTAGAGACCTCGGTAAAATGCATGCACCGCAGGAGATGTGAGATAAACTCTATGAAGATTCAGGGGCCTGCTGCAGCCACACAACTTTTAGGAGTCCAGTGGTCTGGAGAATGCCAAGACATCTCCTCCCAAGTAAAAGACAATTATTGTATCTTCCACCTCCTACAATGAAGAAAGCACAACACCTGGTGGGCCTTTTCAGGTTCAGGAGGCAAGAGAATGCATCTAGAAACACTGCTCTGACCCACTTACAGAGTGGCGCAAACAGCACAGACAGCTGCCCGCACGGAGGACAGCCCACGTAAGAAAGGGCCTCGGCTGTTCCAGGCTAGAGTACAAGCTGCCCTGCTTCTGGGGCCGTATGTTTCAGCAGATCCTACAGTGTTGGTGGGAAAAGAGGCCAAGAGGGATCTGTGGCTGGCCACATGGGGAGAATCACAATGCTGGTCCCTGACATTCTGCCATCTATAGTGAAGAATTATGTGACTTTGAAAAAATACTCCAGATGTGCAACTGGGCTGTGATAGATATATAAGGCCTGGCCGAGAGATACCAGATACACATGTGGCCAGAACCACCCATCATAGGTTAAATTCTGTCAGTCCCACTAGGCAATACAGCATCAGCAATAATCCATCATAAGGCAGGGGTGGTACTCCCAGAGTCAAGCATACCCAGGAGCCAAGGGCACAAACAAGCTGCCTGGGCAGGTGGCCCGGATCCCCACAGCTCCACCACTGTTGTACCAGCTCCCCTCCCTTAGCTAATGACTAAGGATGTATGGATGAAAGCAGAGGAAAAAGCCCAAGCTTGGCTTACGAACAGGTCAGGTAGCAAGCACGGGTGAGCTGAGAATAGACAGCACTACGGCCTCACTCTGGGATGGCTCTGAAAGACAGCAATGTGGGGAAATCTCTCCCAATGGGCGGAGTTTCAGGCAGTGTACCTGGTCATCCACTTTGCGGGGAGATATGGCCTGAAGTTAGAATACAGATAGACTCATGGGCAGAAGCAAGTGGCCATGCCAGCTGATCAGGGGCCTAGAAGAAGAAAGCTTGGAAGATCAGGGATGAGAAGGTCTTGGGGTAGAGACCTGCAGGTGGACAAACAGGAGGGAACATGATGAGCTCTATCTCACACATGAAGGTCTGTCAGACAGCAGCCACCATGGAAGAGGTACCAAGGTACCAAGCAGACAAAATGACTGGGGCAGGTGGTGCCAGCCAGCTTCTGTCCTCAGCCATCTGAGTGACAGGAGGGGCACATGAATGAAGTAGCCACAGTAGCAGATGGAGGCTTCACATGAGATCAACAGCATGGACCCCACTTATCAAGGCTAAGCTAACCTCTACTGCCAAACCTCCAACTAGCTAGATACAGTTACCCATCATGAGCCCCCAGAATGGGACCATTCCTCCAGGAGACCAAACTGTCACCTGCCTCTCCTGCCTACAGGTCCTGAGCTGGCACCACTGCCCATCCAGTCTCCCTTCAAGGAAAGGCCTGCTGCCCAGATGTGCGTTGTGTAGTCAGCACACAGCCTGTAGCTGTTGGCTCCTTCAGGGTCAGCCTCAGCTGCAGAGCCCTCTCTCCCAAGGGTGTGCCCTTCCTGGGGTGCCCTGCTCTGGGGACTGAGGGAAAGGGGGGTATGACAGCCATCCCAGCACAACACACAAAAATTCTGACAAGCCAGGCCTGACCAGGCCCACATCACAGGTGAATAGTTCCCACCTCTGCTCTTTTCTTGTCACAGGTGTTGATCCCTCATGAACATCTCAGAGCTCCCAACCTGAAGTACGTGTACAAATGCTCACAAGATCACCTTGTCCCATAATTCCTTGCTGCACTTGCCGACTTTCAAAGACGAACAAGCAGAAGTGATGCAAGGATTTCAAACTGTCAGGCACCATCTCCTAGTCTTCATTTCCATTATTGTTGAGGCCTCAAAGAAGTTTTAAATTAAGGTTCTATGTATACTATATTTAAACACAATGCGCTGAATTAGAAAGTGAGAAGCCTGGGATTAATTAAAATGGTTTATACAAATAAAAGACAATGCGAAAAAATGAGGGACAATAATTGAAAGGGATAGTTATAGATGACTCTACAGTGTGAAAGTGTTCTGCCTATTCAGTTAAACTTATTTAGAGGGTCCCTGACAAACCAAGGGCGGAGACACAGGGAAAATAGTCAATGTATATTCAGTTTGGTGGAAAGAACAGACTAACAAAGAGAGAAGACACGCACCTCAGAGCACTTTAGTAAGAGCGTTTCTCCAGGGTAATTCATAGCCGCTTAGGAGGAAACAAAACTATAGTATGTACAGTTGAAGAATACTTAAAATGGTAAACACATATGAAATACACTGTGCTGCTGGGTGCAGTGGCTCACACCTGTAATCCCAGGACTTTGGGAGGCCGAGGCGGGCGGATCATCTGCGGTCAGGAGTTCGAGATCAGCCTGACCAACATGGAGAAACCCTGTCTCTACCAAAATACAAAATTAGGTGGGCGTGGTGGTGCATGCCTGTAATCCCAGCTACTCAGGAGGCTGAGGCAGGAGAATCACCTGAACCCAGAAGACGGAGGTTGAGGTGAGCTGAAATAATGCCATTGCACTCCAGCCTGGGCAACAAGAGTGAAATTCCATCCCCGCCCCCACCAAAAAAAAAAAAAGAAATACACCATGCCTATTTTAAATAATAAAACTTGTAAAACTTTTTTTAAAGTTTCCTTAAGAACACTCCCACTCCGCCCCCAAAAACCCAAGTGCTTTCCTCAGCAATTATCAGTAACAGAGACTATTAGGGAATATGAAGAGAATTTTGATGGTATTATTTCATTTATGGAGGAAAGAACAGCGACAACATCTGTCTACTTCTGGCTTCTCGGCATTTACAAACATAATAACCCAAACCAGTTACCTCTTCTCCAGGATAAATGCTGTGCCTAATTCCTGTGCGTCTCGCCTTGGCGCTGCATTTGCAGAGTGGTCCATCATTCATCTGTCAGAAACACAATGTAATTCGTTTTTATTGGAGGGAAAAATCTACACCATGCATGATGATGCCTCTGAAAATGTGTGGGTTTTAATGTCATGAGCATTGAAGCCGAGAGGCTGTCATGGTTAGAAGATTAAACGGATGTTCCAAAACCAATAAAGCTGCAAACTGTCTATATTGTCTGATAAAGGGAAACCGTATGACAACACTGCATTCCCGAGTTATTTGTGCAGCCAAGCAGAAAATATCAGTGTCAGCACACTGTTTGCCCCCATCTCCTTCCACCAATTCCCAGGACGTTTTTGTTTCCCTATTCTTATCTCAAGAAAAATGACTCTTTCACAAAAGCAAATTTTATATCCTGTAGGAATACATAGAATGCTTTGAAGGTGACCTGCGGATTAAATGTTTTGAAAAGAGAAACTGTGAGGTAGCTCACTAGCAGAGAGAATAAAATGCTACTAAAACCAGAAACACTTCCCACACTGGTCAGGTTAGATTACATCTCTTTCCCTGAATTTGTTTCAGTGCCCCAAATTCCGCCCACAAGGCTCCATAGGTGAGCAATTCTTCAAAACCTCTCGGACAGATGAGCACTGAGCTTGGGGATGATAAAGAGCACAGGGTCCACATGCTTAAGGAATAACTGTTCTAGACAGGAGAACGACATATATATGATATGCTTAGTAATTTACAAGAAAAAAAAATCACTTGGAAGGAGGTAACGCCAGGGTGTCAAACAGATGGGCTGGATGAGAAAACAGGATGGCTGCTCCACAAGAGGCACCAGCATGCACGGGAAAAGGAAAGAAGGCAGGAAGTCATGCTCTGGGCCACAAGACCCATCTAAATAATGGATCATTTATGTGAGGGAGAAGACCAAAGAAACTGAACTAAGATCAAAATCTGAAGGGCCTCACAAGCCAGGTTCATGAGTTTCTCTGGTATAAATGGTAACACTAAATCAAAAACAAGACCAGAGCTTAAATAGGAAGAATGAAGAGGTGGAGTTCCATTTCTCTTTCTTTGTATGAATTTAAAAATACAGGCTAGTCGGAATGCAATGGCTTTTACAAGTAATGGATCACAGCCAGTTACAGATTTCTTTTTTCCTTCCCTATTCCCACTGCTTCCTGACTAGCATTAAAGAAAAGAAAAATATATATATACATACACATATTTCTTTAAAGTTACTGAGATTTCTAACTCACTGTGTCCAATTAAAATATAAAAGTCAATAAGACTTTTTGAAAAAAAGTATTAAAATAAAAAGCTATAACTTTCTTTAACCTTCGGAAATCTAAAGATCCAGGTGGTACGGCAGAGGAATAATATTACTACCTAGGAGAAATATTAAGATATTACTAAAGTAACAGCTCGCAAATAAGAGATGTAACAGGATTTCATCAAAAGTTACAACATGGCTATGCATGGTGCCTCACATTGGGAGGCCGAGGCAGGCCGATCAGCTGATGTCAAGAGTTCAAGACCTGCCTGGCCAACATGGCGAAACTCCGTCTCCACTAAAAAATACAAAAAGTAGCTGGGTGTGGTGGCAGGTGCTTGTAATTCCAACTACTCAGGAGGCTGAGGCAGGGAGAATTTCTTGAACCAGGATTGCTTGAACCAGGGATGCAGAGGTTGCAGTAAGCCAAGATCATGCCGCTGCACTCCAGCCTGGGTGACAGAGCAAGACTCCGTCTCAAAAAAAAGAAAAAGTTGTAACACACTCGTAAGGCTGGGTATGGTAGTTCACACCTGTAATCCTAGCACTTTGGGAGGCTGAGGCAGGCAGATCACTTAAGATCAGGAGTTCAAGACCAGGCTGGCCAATATGGTGAAACCTCATCGCTACTAAAAATACAAAAATTCGCCAGGCGTGGTGGTACATGCCTATAGTCACAGCCACTGGGGAGGCTGACACAGGAGAATTAATCAACCTCCAGGAGGTGGAGGTTGCAGTGAGCTGAGATCACACCACTCCACTACAACTCCAGCCTGGGCAACAGAGCAAGACTGTCTCAAAAAAAAAAAAAAAGTTATAACACACTCCTAATGCTGGTCATGACTTGTTGTGATGAAAAATACAGAAAACTAACTTAGTGCTCACTGGTCTCCACAGAAGTGGACAGACATCCTACATGCTTGTCTTTTACGAAGGTCTGGGATCCTACATATTCAGCCCTTTATAAGGCTCAACTATACAGAGGACACAAACCCAATAACACTAAACAGCACTGAAGAGACTGTATACAAAGCACTGTTGAATTTCTGATAGAAACAGGTATCCACGGAAATCAACGTAGAGGCTTCTTGGGAGACAGGAAAACAACAGTCAATTAAAAAGACTAAAGGGCCAGGTGCAGTGGCTCACACCGCTAATCCCAACACTTTGAGAGGCTGAGGCAGGAGGACTGCTTGAGCCTAGGAGTTCAAGACCAGACTGGGCAATATAGCGAGACCTCATCTCTACACATAATTTTTTTAAAACTAGCCAGGCAGGCCGGGCACGGTGGCTCACACCTCTAATCCCAGTACTTTGGGAGGTAGAGGCAGGCAGATCACCTGAGATCAGGAGTTTGAGACCAGCTTCGCCAATATGGTGAAACCCTGTCTCTACTAAAAATACATAAGTTAGCCAGGCATGGTGGCGGGTGCCAGTAGTCCTAGCTACTTGGGAGGCTGAGCATGGAGAACTGCCTGAACCTGGGAGGCAGAGGATGCAGTGAGCCAAGATTGTGCCACTGCACTCCAAGCTAGGCAACAGAGTGAGACTCCGTCTCAAAAAAAAAAAAAAGAAAAAAAAAAAGAAAAAATTAGCCAGGCATGGTGGCACATGCCTGTAATCCCAGCTACTCAGGAGGCTAAAGCAGGAGAATCTCTTGAACCCGGGAGGTGGAGGTTGCAGTGAGCCAAGATCGCACCATTGCACTCCAGCCTGGGCAACAAGAGCAAAACTCGGTCTCAAAAAAAAAAAAAGAAAGAAAAAGAAACTAGCCAGGATTAGTGGGGTGCCCCTATAGTCCTAGATACTGGGGAGGCTGAAGCAGATGAATCGCTTTGGCCCCCAGGAAGTCAAGGCCACAGTGAGCCATAATTGCACCACTGCACTCCAGCCTGGACAACAGTGTGAGATCAGCTCTCAAAAACAAACAAACAAAAAACATACATGGGGAAAGCTTCTTTCAGGGGAGACAAAAATGTTGTAAAATTCAATTGCAGTGATAGTTGTGCAGCCCCATGAATATACTAAAGAACACTGGATTATAAATTTTAAGTACAATTGTGTCATATGTAAATTATAACTCAACAAAGCTGTTTAAAAAGAAAACCAAGTTTTAAAATGCATTGGCAGTTTTGCAAACATTTCTGCTCAATTCTAAGAGAGTAAAGGGAACACACAAAATACATTTCTGTTAGACATTTTATCAAAAAGAAAGATGGATAGCTGTCATCTAACAAGAACCAAAAAAAGCATTTTAATTAATATAGAATGTTATAAATTTACTCACAAAATATACATTTTAAATTATCTTTTTATAGAGATGCTTATTATGCTTACTAACTTTACATGCATTAAAGATACTATTTTTGTAGGTATTATACATCTGTGTGACACAAATCTTTTATAAAGATGCTAATTTTATTATGCATTATTTCATATTAAAACAGTAATTAAAAATAAAAATGATTATGTCCAGCTATTATATCATTAGCTCAAACATGCTTAACAAGGAAGAGAACTTGTGACTGTTACCAACTAAAAAAAATGCAATTTTATAGGACTTATTTACTATTTTGTGGCAAGATACCTCCCAGGTGAACTACTTCTAAAAAGACCTCCCAGTTCTCTCTTCCTCATCCTACCATTTGTCTCCTTCCATCTACTGCAAGTTTAATGAGGCAAGGCCATTACCCCTCTCCCCCATAATGAAATTTACAAACATCATCAAAAATGATTCAAGGAACAGCTGCTCTGGTGCTTATGCTTTGGAACTGAACCTGAAGCTGAAAAGAAATAGTTCTGAAGGACACAACCCTGAGAGTAAAATTCAGTTTCAATACCAGGCAACATTCATCTTCTGAGCCTACAGCAATAACCGTTATGTCTGGGTTTGCAACCTTCACAGCAAGGGCCTAAACACACGCACCTGGCCTGGATCATTGTACCAAAGTTCATCATGAAGTCGGTCCGGGTGGGCCTTTTTGCGTTTGATTTCTGCAATAACGTCAAAAACTTCAGAGTCTGAGCTGCTAGAACAGGTGCTGTCCTCATCAGACTCACACTCGGATTCACTGGAACTCTCTAACAGGGGTCAGGAGAAAAACACAGAAATTGATGGAATTAACAAACTGGTTTTTTTCTTTTTTCTGAGATGGAGTTTCGCTCTGTCACCCAGGCTGGAGTACAGTGGCGCAATCTCAGCTCACTGCAACCTCCACCTCCCAAGTTTAAGTGATTCTCCTGCCTTAGCCTCCCAAATAGCTGGGATTACAGGCACCCATCATCACACCCAGCTAACTTTTGTATTTTTAGTACAGAAAGGATTTTGCCATGCTGGTCAGGTTGGTCTCGAACTCCTGACCTCAGGTGAACCGCCCACCTTGGCCTCCCAAAGTGCTGGGATTATAACCATGAGCCACCTCGCCCCACCAACAAACTGATTTCTGTGGAGACTTCCAAATGACTTAAACCTTGAAAGGTAAGAACAGTTCTTTACTCTTCTAGAAAATACTTAAGGGCCTACTCTACACCAAATACTCTACTAAGCAACACCATAAAAAAATAACACATCCCACAATGCTAAGTCACAATCTAGTTGGGGAAGCAAAGAAAATAAAGATTTTTAGAGATAAAGTAAGGCTCGATGAGCAACGCCAGATAAAATGAAAAACCACAGTAGTATTACGTAGTTTAACACTTGAGCTATGTAATGATCCACAAAAGGGCAGTTTCACTGGGATCCAGAAAGACTGGTGACAATTTCAAAGTATGAGCACATGTGACCCAGGCACTGTGACAGGATGGGAAAAGCATGATGAGGAGGAGAGAAGAAGAAAAGAATAATCCCAGCACTTCGGGAGGCCGAGGCGGGTGGCTCACAAAGTCAAGAGATCAAAACCTTCCTGGCCAACATGGCAAAACCCCGTCTCTACTAAAAATACAAAAAAATTAGATGGGCGTGGTAGTGCGAGCCTGTAGTCCCAGCTACTCAGGAGACTGAGGTAGGAGAATCACGTGAACCTGGGAGGCGGAGGTTGCAGTGAGCCAAGATCACACCACTGCACGCCAGCCTGGAGACAGAGCGACACTCTGCCTCAAAAAAAAAGAAAAAGAAAAAAAGGAATGAAGAGGGAGCACCACAGGCAAAAGCATGGAGCTAAGAACACGGTGGACTAGCTAGAGCACAGGCCACACAGAAGAACACTGGGAAGTGAGGAGCTGGAAGTGCTGGGAATGCCAGGCTGAAAGCTGGGAATGCAAATCCAAAAACTACATTGTTTTCTCTCAATAACAGCAAGAGAAGATGTTAGTCCTTAAAGTGACTGAATAAAAACAGACAAAGAGTCATGCTAACTGAAATAAGCCAGTCACAAAAAGACAAATACTACATGATTCTACATACATGAAATGTCTGAAACAGTCATAGAGAAAGAAGTAGCATAGTAGTAGCCAAAAGAATGAGGGAATTGGGGGCTGGGAAATTATTCCTTAACAGGTACAGAATTTCAGTTTGTTTTTTTTGTTTTTTTGGAGACTGAGTCTCACTCTATCACCCAGGCTGGAGTGCAGTGGCACGATCCTGCCTCACTGCAACCTCCACTCCTGGGTTCAAGCAATTCTCCTGCCTCGGCCTCCCGAGTAGCTAGAATTACAGACGTGTACCACCAGGCCCAGCTAATTTTGTATATTTAGTAGAGACAGGGTTTCACCATGTTAGCCAGGCAGATCTCGAACTCCTGACCTCCAGTGATCTGCCCGTCTCGGCCTCCCAAAGTGCTGGGATTACAGGTGTGAGCCACTGCGCCCAGCCAGAGTTTCAGTTTTATAAATGGAAAACAGTTCTGGAGACTGGTTGCAAACAATATCATGTTTAACCCTGTGAAACTGTATGCTTAAAAATGATTAAGATGGTAAATTTTATATATTATGTGTATTTTACCACAATTAAAAAAAAAGACCTAGAAGTTAAATTAATCCTACATAGTGAGATTCTATCTCTACAAAAAGAAAAATAATTAATTTTTAAAAATAAATTAATCCTATAAGAGATTAATGTAGTCATAGCATAACAAAATCCAACACCAAGTTGTATTTATGTGTACTGCATGAGATCAATGCTACTGTTATCCCTATTTTACATATGGGAAAGTCTCAGATAGAGATGAACCTCTGGCCCAAGGTCACATATCAAGTAGGTGGTAGAGCAGGGATTCAAACCCAGGCCACCTGGCTCCCAACTCAGTGCCTTTGCCCAGTATGGATAACTGCCTCTCAGCGTATAGGATGTAACGGAGGTGGGCAGATGAGAGCCAGAGAGAGCATATGGGTAAATGTACGCTGAAGGCTGAGTGCGGTGGCTCACACCTATAATCTCAGCACTTTGGGAGGCCAAGGCAGGTGGATCACGAGGTCAGGAGATAGAGACCATCCTGGCTAACACGGTGAAACCCCGTATCTACTAAAAATACAAAAAAAATTAGCCGGGCTTGGTGGCACACGCCTGTAGTCCCAGCTACTTGGGAGGCTGAGGCAGGAGAACTGCTTGAACCAGGGAGGCGGAGGTTACGGTGAGCCGAAATCACGCCACTGCACTCCAGCCTGGGCAACAGAGTGAGACTCTGTCTCAAAAAAAAAAATGCGTACTGAATGTCTCATCTGTGCATGGCGTTCTGTTAGGATACAAAGCGGTAAAAAGCAATTTCCATCCTCAAAGATCTCACCTACTTGGAACCTCAGGACATACACATGAAAAAACAGACCAACTTAAGAAAAAGCTATGCAAACTGTCTACATGACGAGAGAGAAAGCTTCAAACAGAGCTAGACTACGGTCACTGTCTCCCTCATCAAAGCAGGCGCACCTGGCAAAGGAGAGGGCCAAGAAGGCCACCTGCCCTCATGAGAGGCGGGGGCACAGGCTCCTGCTTTCAGAAGGATGCTGAACTATTGTCTCTTCTGACTGGACAACTCTCAGCAGGCACCCTTGTCATCATGCCTTGCAAATGAGATCACTGCTGTATTCTGCCAAATGTAACTAAGGAAAAATACGATCAAAAACAAGGAAGTTCTACCACTATGTATCTTACTGACTGTAATTTTAAAAAATAAAATGAAAAAGAAGAAACCTCAGTGTGGGACTCTCAAGGGTATTTCCCCAAAATTCAGGAATGACGCTATAATCACAAGGGTCTCAGTCTAGTTAGTGACTCTGACTCACCTAAATCTTCATCAAGCTTCGTCTTTGGAGGTTCCCACGGAGGGCGAGCAGCTTTGGCCTTTTCTTGCCTGCTCCCCAACTCCTCCTCGAATTTGTCATATAAGTCACGAAGCCTACTTGTTCCAACTACTGTAGAATCTCCCTTTTAAAAATAAAAGATCAATATTAGGCAATCATATCAAAGATACGTAAGGTCTCATAGGCAATCAAAGCATTTATAACAGCAAGATGCTAATTTTCAACCCTCAGTTTAACAAACATTTAAAAATAAAATGCTCAACTACTGGCAGTCATACTCCAAATCAAACACACAATGATAGTGGACACAGTCCTGAGGTAAAAGTGCCTTGCCAACATTCCAGAACATTAGAACAGGCTGGACGTGGTGGCTCACGCCTATAATCCTAGCATACTTTGGGAGGCCAAGGCAGGAGGATTGCTCCAGGCCAGGAGTTCAAGATCAGCCTGGGCAACATAGAAAGACCCCACTTCTATGAAAAAGAAAAAAAAAAATAACCAGATGGGGTGCGCCTGTGCTACTCAGGAGGCTAAGGCAGGAGAACTATTTGAGCCCAAGAGTTGGAAGCTACAGTGAGCTATGACTGTGCCACTACACTCTAGCGTGAGTGTCACAGTGAGACCTTGTCTCAAAAAAAAAAAAAAAAGAGAGAGAGAGAGAAAAAGAAAAGAAACATTAGAACAGTTCATCTACGCCCTCTTAATATGACATGTTTTTTTAAATCATGACCCTCAGAGAATTCATGGCAACTGATACGAAATACCCTCCTAGGGAACGTACACTTCCTACTGAAAACCACTGATAATCTATGTTCTACTACAGCAACAGCAATCCAACCAGCAACAAGAAATACGCTCTATGTCTTCTCTCTCTCTCTCTCTCTCTCTCTCTCACACACACACACACACATACACACACACACACACTCTCTCTCTCATGCCTTAAACACAAGGACATAAACATACATACACATTCTCTCACACTCACACAAACACATACCACAAACATGGGACTCTGTAACACATTCCTAATGGAAGTTTTCCAGGTTTTCTCACTCATTTTCCAGGTTGAAAATCACTTTACATGTCCACACTCTGACCTAGTAGCCTTAAAATGTAAAAACCAGACCTGTCAAATTATAAAATTAAGGCAAATCATAAAATCTGGTACTCAGAAGAGGGGATAATTCAGGCTCCATCTCATTGTTGAGAGTGGCGATTCCGGGATAGCTTTGACATTCTCACCACCTTCTCTGCACCACAGATGACAAAACTCAAAGGCAAATGGCAGTCTTTTGAGTTTATCAGACTTTCTCCTACACTGGAGTTTTAATATACCCATAACGATGTAATACAAAACAACCAGCTCTATTTAAACTCCCTGAATTTCAGTGTCTTCATCTTTATTCTTTTAAGAATAAAAACACCTATGGCAGCCATTCTTGCCTTCTTCCTATTAGAGGCAGGCTTCCAGAGAACTCCTGATCTCTGGGAAGGTGGGCTGAGCCACCCGCCCCTCCCAAAGGTGTCCATGTCCTAATCCCCAGAAATTAAATATGTTAACTTACATGGCAAAAAGGACTTGCAGCTGGGTGAACCCAATCATAGCACAGAGCCCTTAAAAGCAGGGAATCTTTGCCAACAGGAGTCAGAGATAAAATAGCAAAAGAGGCAAGAGCTATTTAAAGCATGAGAAGGACTCAACCACCACTGCTGGCTTCGAAGACAGAGGAAGGGATCCATAAGTCAAGGAATGCACATGGCCTGTAGGAGCCAAGAAGGGCCCTCACCTGACAGCCAGCAAGGACACAAGGTCCTGTCCTCCAGACACAAGAAACTGAACTCTGCCAGCAACCTGAATGGGCAAGAAAACAGGTTTTCTCCAGAGCCTCTGGAAAGGAGCGCAGACCTAGGGACACCTTGATGGAGCCAGTGAGACCCAAGCTGGACTTCTGACCTCCAGAGCTGTGAGATGACAAATGTGTGTTGTTTCAATCCATGCCATCTGTGGAACTCTGTCATGGCAGTAAGGAAAAACGAATCCCTGGGGTAGGCGTGTGACATGGTTCTGGTGAAGGGAGAGAAGGGGAACCAAGGGATGGAAGGAGAGTTTGGGCAAGACACTAGAGGAATGCTCCACCCCACATGCCCTCTGCATCCCGCGTGTGGGGACACTGAGGCCTGCAGGTCCTGCATCATCCTGCAACTGTGGAAGATGCTCAGGAAGACAGCGGAGCCTGCCACCGCTGAGCCACTCCGTGAACACCAGCCAGGGCCTCCCTCCAGGTATCTTATTACGAGAAAAACAAACCCAGCTTGTTGAAGTCCCATTTAGTCAGGTGTTATTACTCCCAGCAGCATTTCTAACTGACAGAACACCTTCTTCCCAGGGGTGTTTTGAGGGTTAACTAAGATAACGTGAGAAGCATGGAGTAACGTTCTCACACAGTGGAAGTGCACACTATGTGAGCTTTCCCTTCCCTGTACCATGCTGATATTCACTCAGGGTGGTTGGCAGAATATTAAGGGAAATATTAGGGAAAGTTGTAAGATTATAGTCTCAAACCTTTTGGAAAGCCAAAAGGTTTTCATTAACAGGCTGAAGGCAGCCAGTTCTTTGGATACAGCAGTAGGTCACAGGGTGAAAATTAGGGATAATAGAAGCTTCTCCAGTTAAGTCTGTTTACCCCACATTCCTTTGTCTCTATTTGTTTACTCAAGTAAACTTTGTACTGGATGGCCTTCTCAGGGGGAGGTCGAAGGGAGATTACCCATTAATGGGCCCCGGAAACAAAACCTTTTATCATTCATAAAACCACTCTTTAAACCATGTTAATTAGCCAAGAGCGTGTTGACTTAGAACCTCTGTTATTAAATGTATACTGAATAAATGCAAGGAGAAACAGTTAGAAGGGGTCAGGTAGCTGCAATTGGCCTCTGAGAGCAGCTGACAACCTCCCTGGCCCACTCAATCACTGTACTCTGGTGTGTGAGTGTATTTTACCCATCCGTCACTGAGACAGGGTCTGCAGGACAGACCTCTGCAAGTGGTGATCAACATCTCACTTGATGACCACATCAACTATGACTTCAAAGCCTGCTCTAATTTATCAAGCAAAATATCACACCACTATGAGAGACTTCTCAAACTTTCCAAAAACACAGAAATCTCCTTTCAAGTTCCCCACAGATACAAGTCCAAATAGAAGCTATTTTCACAAAATTCCAAACAACGCAACCCTCTCTTATCTCTTCTCTAATCCCATGCACTAAATCTAACATCTGCAACTTTTCATGCCCTAAATCTGTCCGTGAGTTCATTAATTCAGTGAATGAGATGTTGACTCAGTCATTTAATCAATGAACATTACTGCATGCCTACTCTGCGGCAAAGATGCCTAACAGGATGGAGTCATAACGCGTAGGGGGAAGAGGGGAAGACAGAGCGAAAAGGAGACAGTGACAGAAAATAAAATGTAAATGGAAGAAAGAAAAGAGGTATAATGCGTAGTGGGAAGAGGGGAAGAAAGAGCGAAAAGGAGACAGTGACAGAAAATAAAATGTAAATGGAAGAAAGAAAGAAAGAGGTGGTGGTGCAGTCCACTATGGCAATAAGAGCGGCAGCTGCAGCTCCACAGACGCCCCGTCCCTGGCAGCATGTGCCCTAGGAGTCCTCCCTCCAGCCCATTAATGGCAACAATGGCTCTCCCTTTCTGCAAAACTAGCCAATACATATGGGCAACTTCATGTGGTTGGCGCTCTTCTGGTCAAGGATACACTTCGAAGAAACAAACTCAAATTCTTCCTTATTTCTCATTTTAGAGGAAAAACACACACACACATATACACATACACACCATAAACTAGTTACACGTGAAAGCTTATGAAACCACCAGTATTAAGACTACCAGTATCATTCGAAATGCAAGATAGGCTGGGCACAGTGGCTCACACCTGTAATCCCAGAACTTTGGGAGGCTAACGCAGGAGGACTGCTGGAGCTCAGGCATTCAAGACCAGAGTGGCCAACATAGTATGTCCTTGTCTACACTAAAAAATAAAAAAGGCCAGGTGCGGTGGCTCACGCCTGTAACCACAGCACTTTGGGAGGACAAGGAGGGCGGATCACGAGGTCAGGAGTTCAAGACCAGCCTGACCAATCCAGTGAAACCCCAACTCTACTAAAAATACAAAAATTAGCTAGTTTTGGTGGCACATGCCTGTAGTCCCAGCTACTCAGGAAGTTGAGGCAGAAGAATTGCTTGAACCCAGGAGGTGGAGGTTGCAGTGAGCCGAGATCGTGCCACTGCACTCCAGCCTGGGCAATGGAGTAAGATGCCATCTTAAATAAATAAATAATAAAACATAAATTAGCCAGTCATGATGGCACATGCCCCCATAATTCCAGCTCCTTGGGAGGCTGAAGTGGGAGAAGCACTTGAGCCTGGGAGATCAAGGCTGCAGTGAGCCATGATCGTGCCACGCACTCCAGCCTGGGTGACAGAGCGAGACCTTACCTCAAAATAAAATAAATGCATTATAAAAAGACACTTTTATTAACCTACTGCACTCTTGGCCTTTAGCTTTTTAAAACGGCTTTTGTCTATAACAATTCTCAACTGGGGGTGATCTTGTCCCCCCAGGGGAGAGGCGGCAATATTTGAAGACGTTTTTGGTCATCACAACTGAGGAGGGGTAGTACGGCATCTAATAGGTAGAGCCCAGAGATGCTGCTAAACATCCTACACTGCCTAGGGCAGTCCCCACAATAAAGAATTATCCAGCCCAAAATACCAATAGTGACAACACAGAGAAACCCTGGTCTATAGCTTGTCTGCTACTCTGGACCTACCACCTGATCCATGGGGTCGCTGGAATAGTAGTTTTCTGAATGAGTACATCGAATCCACACAGGCTTAAGAAGTTCTTCTTCCTCCTCCTCATTCCTGTCCGCCGCCGTCTCCTCGGGCTCTTTCTCCTTGATTGAGGTATAGTTCTTGTCTTTGCCAGAGCTCTGGTTGTCGCTCCATCTGTCTTTTTCTTCCTCCCAACGAGCTCTCTTCTTCTCCCTACTCGGGGAACGACTTCAAAAGAGGGCAAAGGAGGTTAATTATTAAAAATACTCTTCCATTGTAAAAACTATTCTATTTCACCTATTTGGTGCATTTTCACCTAAAATACCAATACCATGCCAAACCACGTACTTTTGTTAAACCAGTGATTCCCAAATACCAGTCTGGTGGCATCAGAATCACCTGAAGTTTACTTGTTTAAAAATACAAATTCCCAGGCCCCACCCCACATCTACTTACTGATTCATAATCTCCAGGGGTGGGGCCCAAGAATCTGTATTTTTAATAATCTCCCCAGGTAATTCTGGTGTGCATCCAGCAGACTCAGGAACAACCGATAAACCGTAACTCCTAGAAGAAAAAGATATTTGCGAAATGTTTGGAAATGTCCACATATGGACAATTTCAGCAATGAGAATGCCAGTTTTGAATCTTCCACATCTTGCTTTGCCAGGAAAAAAAAAAACTTTTAAGATTTCACAAAACAGGGTCCCAATATGGCCATAAATTTAGCCTGAGGACTATAATTATAATCCAAGAGTGAACCAGTTATATCATCCTTAACTATGTCTCTGGAACCTCAGACTTGGGTATTACTACTTAGTGAATCAACACTCTGCCTAATTTTGATCCTCACAAATACTAACACTAATTCAGTCAATAAAGAAGGATGAAAAAACAACTCCATCTCCTTGACTTCCTGGGCTTGAAGTCTGCAAAGACCCATCCTAGGGATGTACTTGAGGGAAAAAATATATAGGGTCAGTTGGGCATGGTGGCTCACCTCTGTAATCCCAGCGCTTTGGAAGACCAAGGCAGGAGGAGCACTTAAGCCCAGGGATTCCAGACCAGCCTGGGTAGCATGGTGAAACCCTGTCTCTACAAGAAATACAAAAATTAGCCAGGCAAGTTGGTGCACACCTGTAGTCCCAGCTACTCAGGAGGCTGAGGTGGGAGGATCACGTGAGCCCAGAAGGCCGAGGCTGCAGCGAGCTATGATCACACCACTGCACTCCAGCCTGGGCAACAGAGCAAGACCCTGTCTCAAAACAATGACAATAACAACAAGAAAACCTATAGGGCAGATTTTAATTTAAGCCCAGGAAATTGAGGTAGAACACACAGACCTTGAGAATGCAGCTAAGTAGAAAAACTGCTTTATTAGACCATAGATATTACTATTATCCTTGAAAGTGTACATCTGATCAAAGTAACAACTATTCTCATTAACTCTACCACTAACTTCTAATTTTATAATAGGGAAAGTCTGTATGTAGATATGTCTGTGTAGGTATATATATTTGGGGAGGATTAGAAAGTGTATACATATTATTCATATAACTTCTAAACATTACAATATGCATTAGTTTTGTTACCAGAAAACTTACTGTCAATGTATGTTTACTATAGAAAAAAATAAAGCACAAACATAAACAAAAAGAAAACAAAAACCATACATAACACCACTCAGAGATAATCACTATATTTCACAAATGTTTTAATGTTATAGCCTGACCTTCTCAATTCAGTAGTAAATCAGGAACACCTATTTCAATAATTCTATATTTGGAGCATTTTTAACGGATGCATTATTATTCTTTTAAATGTATATACCATAACTTAACAAATCTAATAATTGTCATTTAGGTTAACATTTACTTTTCTTCCACCATAAACAAAGCTATCATGAACACATTTGTGTTTTTTCAGACTTCTCAGATTCTTTCCCAATTGTGTACTTTTTAAGGCTTCTCTCCAGTTAGCTACTACTCGTTTAGACAACCAACAAAACCACATAAGAATTCCCATTTCCACACATCCCATCACCGTGGTTATTTTTAAATCTTTGCCATTCTGATGAAAACGTATTTTCATATAATTTAATTTGCAATCTTTTATGAATACTGAAATGAATACATTTCATGCTTACTTCTTTTGTGAACATTCTGGTCATCGGTATGCAAATACGTTTTAAATTAGGATTAAAGTCTTTTTTTAATTGGTTGCAACAGTTCTTATTAAGATAACTGTCCTCCCTCTGTCTATGCATTGTAACTGTTTCCATTTCTTGCTTTGAAATCTGTTTGTTTGTTGCTACATAAACTTTTATAAAGTCAAATCTAGAGATCTTTTTATGCTTCCTGCCTTAGTATGCCTAGAAACCATTTCCTATCCCAAGGTTAAATAAAAATTTTACATTTTCATCAGTTACTTTTAACACAATTTTAAAATTCTCTCCAAGATGTAAGGCAGAAATCTAATGTCAATTTTTCCTCCAAATGACTCACCAATTGCCAGTTTCTCCTCTGATTTGAAAAAAAAATACGATTTATCATATGGAACTTTACATATTACGTATTAGATTAAGTAATGTATATTCTTGAATGTTGCTCAATATCTGTTTCATTGAATTATTTAACCCATACTAAATTTTTCAAATTTTTATATATTTCCAGAACATTTAATACTTCCAGAGTAAGTATCCTCGTGTTACTATTTTTCTACATTATCCTAACTTCTAGTTCAAAGAAAAATTAATGACTCATTATAAGTTCTAAAGCCAGTACTTTGGGTCAGGCATGGGTGGCTCATGCCTGTAATCCCAGCATTTTGGGAGGCGCCAAGGTGGGAGGATCTCTTAAGGCCAGTAGTTGAAGACCAATCTGGCCAACATAGTGAGACCCCATCTCTTTTTATATTTTTAAAAATTTAAAAAAAAATTTTTTAAATCCAGTACTTTAACTGAAGTTACATTAAAATTATACATTACAGTCATGCATCACTTAATGACAACAGAGATATATTCTAAGAAATGAGTCCTTAGGTGATTTCATCGCTGTGCAAACATCACAGTGTACCTACACAAACTTAGATAGTATAGCCTACTACACACCTAAGACAGGTGATATTATAGCTTGTTCCTACTAGGCTACAAACCTGTACAGCATGTGATCGTACTGAATACTGTAGGCAATTGTAACACAATGGTAAGTATTTGCGTATCTGGACATATTTGAACACAGAAAAGGTCCAGTAAAAAAATAAGGTACTATCATCTTTAGGACCAACATTGTATACAGTCTGTCACTGACTGAAATGTCACATGGTGCATGAGTATACTGTGAAGAAAACCAGTATTTTTACCACATGGTTATCCACTACGGGACTATGACATACCTTCCTTTCACTACATAAGCTTCTTTATCATCAGTTACATTTTATTCTTCCCGTTGGTCCTACGCATTATAAGATGCTTAATTAATTTATTAATAACTTTCCATAGTGAATTTCAAATTTAATTTTTCCTTGCATTACATTTTCTAACCAGGTAGTCCTTTTTATTAAAAAGGCTATTAAAAATACTGGTCAGGCAGTAATGGCAACTCTTAGTTCCTAGTGGCTCTTTTTTGTGTGTTTGTTTGTTTTGGTGCTTACTCTGAGGCTGGCACTCTGCTGAAATGTCACCACTTTACTGACATTTCACATTTAATCCTGACAGCAAGCCTATGAGGCAGATATTAACATGCTCTGCAAATGAGGAAACAGCCTTGAAAATCAGTCACTTATCTAACACAATAAAGCTAGGAAGCGGTAGTTAAATGCTAATATGGTTGATATAGACATTTCAGCATATTCTAAAAAGAAATCCCACCAAATGTTTCTTATTATTGCCAAGAAACACAGGCAAAAGATATCCTCCCCCATTCTTTTAAACAGGCGTTGTGAATGATGTAATGAATGGTCAAGGTCATCTGTTGTGAACATCAATTAATATTTTTTTTAACACTTTGAGAAGGGCATTTCAAAACAGAAATAACAGATCTTTCTTTAGGTAAGTGTCTTAGGCACTCCAAAATTCAAAATACAAACTCTAAATATTTCCTCTTACCAATATGCTATAGTGCAAACTGGTAACTTTTCCCCTCCCCAGTATTTCCATCTCTAATTTTTGTTTTCTACTGCATTAGTCAGAATTCACAGAATGCAAGTGTACCTTCGGTGCAAGTTCCCAGGCATTAGACAAGAAACCATTAGACTGAGGCTATTTCCAGCACTTATACATTAAAAATCATCCCCCTCAAATAGGTCCTCAGTGATGTCCACTGACATAATACCCTGGCTTTTCTCCTATCTCATCTTCTCCTCCTCAGGCCGTCTTTTCATCCTTCCTAATTAATCTCATCTAACTCATGGCATTTCATCCTTCCTAATTAATCTCATCTAACCTGGAGCAACATGTAATTGTCCTATCAAAAGCACTTGTAGCACTTAACTTTCCTTTTCCTATTAAGTGAGGATCCTTGTTAATAACTATACCACCCACAGCAGTACAATACCCGGGAAACACAAAAACACCATGTTTTTAATTAGCATGTTGATTGTGTCATAAGGATATTGGGTAACAATGATAAGCAATGGGGCCTCCTTGCCCTTTTTCAAATTTGTATGGAAAAAGCCTGCAGGTTTCAACACTACATATCAGGGATGATACCCACAGGTTCATCATGAGCTAGCGTTCTTCATCATGTTAAAGACATCTGCTAATATTTCTTTTATTATTTCTAGTTTATTAGTTTTAACTCACAACTGGATGCTGGTTTTACTTTAAATATCTCATAGGCAAGTACTGAGATAACCCTACAGATTTTGACAAAAAGAATATAGATTTTCTAATATTAACTTTCCTATCCATGCAGTCTTGGAATAAACTCTATTAGTTATTTTAATAAACCTCTGAAAACATTTGCCAATATCCTAATTAGTGTTTTTATATCCATATTTGTAAGGGAGATTGCGTCATTTTGTGTCATTTTTTTTCCCCTTGGTTAAGTTTTGCCATCTGGTTTTTCCTGCTACCACAGAATGAGCTGAGCTTTCTTTCCATCTTTTTTTAGTGTTCAAGACCACTTTAAAACTTTTTTTAGAGGTGGTACAAAGTCAGCTTTTTCCATTTTTCCCACATTTACTGACCTATTAAAGTTTTCTGCTTCTTATGTGAAATTATTTTTGCTTTCTTAGAAATCAACCCATCACATTCAAGTTAATTATTATACTGTTTTAAATTTGTAAATGCCTTTTCATTCCTGTAATAATACACTTTCTCAAACCTAATCTTATGTACATTTTTCTTTTCTTGATTTCCCACTTTAAAAGTTGTACTTGCATTTACTTACAATATAGTTATATGACTATAGTTCTGTTTCCATTTCATTAATTTATCTTTAAATCCTTTTTTTTTTTTTGAAACAGAGTCTCGCTCCAACACTGGGAGCCAGGCTGGAGTGCAGTAGCAAGACCTCGGCTCACCGCAACCTCCGCCTCCCGGGTTCAAACAATTCTCCTGCCTCAGCCTCCCTAGTAGCTGGGACTACAGGCGCATGCCACCACGCCCAGCTAATTTTTGTATTTTTAATAGAGACGGTGTTTCACCATGTTGGCCAGGATGGTCTCCATCTCTTGACCTCATGATCCGCCCGCCTCGGCCTCCCAAAGTGCTGGGATTACAGGCGTGAGCCACCGCACCCAGTCCCTTTGTTTTTCTTAAGCTCCACCAATTTCTGTAGCCAAGGGCTCAGATAATAATTGCATACATAGTTACCATTTATTTGGCACTTATTTCAGGCCCAGCTCTAAGTATTTGACATGCATTATCTCAATGACCCCTCATCACTCAAGAAGGTACATATAACTGTCTTCAGTTTACAAACGAAGACACTGATAACTTTGCCCAACAATAAAGTTGGGAGAGCTAACAACTGACACCAAATCTGTCAGACTCTAGAGTGTTGTTCTTCATTACCATTATATTCATATAAGACCACAAAATTTTACTTTCGGATATAGAATTGATTACACCCTTTAAGTTGTGGGTGATAGCAATCTAATCATTGTCATTTTCTAATGAAAATATGACTGCAGTTTTGCTCCTTTTTTCTGAAACATGTAAATTTAAGAGTGTAATTATGAATTTCCAAGGTTTTTTGAAATATCATGAATTATTAATGTATAGTTTTGTTTGTTTGCTTGTTTATTTGAGACAGAGTTTTGCTCTTGTTGCCCAGGCTGGAGTGCAATGGCGCAATCTCGGCTCACTGCAACCTCCACCTCCCGGGTTCAAGCAATTCTCCTGCCTCAGCCTCCCAAGTAGCTGGGATTACAGGCATGTGCCACCACGCCCAGCTAATTTTGTATTTTTAGTAGAGACGGGGTTTCTCCATGTTAGTCAAGCTGGTCTTGAACTCTCGACCTCAGGTGATCTGCCCGCCTCAGCCTCCCAAAGTGCTGGGATTACAGGTGTGAGCCACCACGCCCGGCCCCTACCTAATGTATAATTTTATAGCACTGTGGTCAGAAAAAGTGGTCTGTATAATTTCTAATTGTTGGAAATTTATCAAGATTTTCCTTGTGCATAATCAACACATCTTGAAAGTAAAGGCTTTTAAATTACAGGCTGCTTTCGCTTTTCACAGGTCATCTTGAACAGACTCTGAGCCCATTATGAAGACTTTGCTGACACTGTACAATCACAAAATCTGAATTCAAGGAGAGAATCCTATGACTTCTTCCAGTGTCAACTCCTTGCTTACCTTCCAGATCTCTTATACTCTTTTTTGTAGGACCTTTCCAGAGATGGTGATCTTCGGTTGTCTCGATGCCTGTGTCTCTCCCGTTCTCGCTCTCTTAAAGGAATTAATACACAGAGCTGTTTTCAACAGAAAGACTCAAAAACACCATCTCTTTTCACTGAATTCATCTTCTAAATCAATGGACCACATCTAGGAATTTTTCAGGTACCATTCACTAGGGGACATTTTTATGCCTCCTTAATTTATTACAGGTTATAAAGGAGCTTTTCCCTTTATGGAAGTTAACTAACTTGGACAATTTTTGCAGTTTTCTTTAAAGAAAGAAGTCATACATGATGCTAAGCGATAAAGGGAATTTTATCCTAATCTTCCCTTAAGATCTTGCAATCAGCCAATCCTTGGTTATTTAACCTATAGGGAAAACTATTGATTTCTAGAAAACACTCTAGTTCACCCATCAAATGAATGCAAATTATAAAGCTTTTACAGTGAAAATTAGGACAAGGTTCTATAATGAAAGAGCTCTTAACGCTTATGGCTTATAGGCTTGAGTTGTAGTTCTATCACCAACCTGCCACAAGGCCATGACTGAGTCACTTGAATACTATTTTTCATCTGGAAAAAAACTCTAAATGGAGATGCTGGGTTTACTTAATGTAAAAAAACAGAATATGGAATTTTAAAAACCTTCCCATGTAAAATTGGAGTTTAATAACAATAGCTTTTGAGCCTATTTAACAATAAGGATCTAGAAGAGAAATCTGAACTCCAGTGTGTCTGAATCTCAACTATACGTCTAAAGGAAGTAACCTTCCAATCTTAGAATAGAAAAAATAAAATGCTATATTAACCTGAGTCCAGCAAGAAGACCACGAAAATGTCTGAACTCAGAAATATCCCCCAAGCTATCAACAAACAGAAATGTCAATACATTGAAAATAGAACTTACAAAACTGACAGAGATCAGTGAGTGCTTAGGTATTAAAACAGAAATTGTTTTTCACTTAAAGATTTCCCTGTTCTAGAGGAAGACTCCTTTGAATAATGTTTCCGATATACACACAATCCTCAGGCATATATCAGCTGTCCCAAATAAAGCAGCCAGAGATCAGGACTCTACATTCTTCATCTCACACATTTCTAAAATCACAGTTTAGATTTGGGCAGTAAATCTCAATTATTGTATAGAAATTAGTGAACCATGCCACATGTCAAAGATATATGTAATTTGTAATGGCACAGCTGTTGAAAAGAATTGCCTATATTTCCAAATAAAAATCCTAATTAGAGGATATTTCTAATTTTTGTTTTTTAACATGTAGTCAATAGAATTTTGCATTTAAGAAAAACACTTCTGGCCGGGCACAGTGGCTCATGCTTGTAATCCCAGCACTTTGGGAAGCCGAAGCGGGTGGATCACAAGGTCAGGAGTTCGAGACCAGCCTGGCCAGCATGGTGAAACTCCATCTCTACTAAAACTACAAAAAATTAGTCAGGCATGGTGGCACACGCCTGTAGGCCCAGCCACTCGAGAGGCTGAGGCAGGAGAATTGCTTGAACCCAGCAGGCAGAGGTTGCAGTGAGCAGAGATTGTGCCACTGCACTCCAGCCTGGGCAACAGAGCGAGACTCCATTTCAAAAAAAAAAAAAAAAAGAATAATACTTCTAATGATGATTGATACCCCTGAGTGGGTAGGACTTGAAAAGAACAATTTGGATATAAATCACATTAGTAACACTATTAAGACAAACTCACTTAAAGCAAGAAAAGCTATTTTTGCGTTACTTTTCCCAAGATTCTTCCTTGTTTGCAAACATTAAGATATTCCTTAGGTACATTATGCTAGTTCTCCAATAGCTACACGTGTACTGTCACCAGGACAGCTGTGAGAATTCTTGCTGGGTGAAGCCCAGGGCACACTTCCTTACCACTCAGCTGAACAGTGTGCTTGGTGCACTACATCTTCCTGTGATGATTTCTCTCCTCATTCCCTAGAGTAACTTTCATCTTTCATGACAGCAGATATATATATCCACTTCTACACAGATCTTTCCTAAAAATAGTCCAACCTAAAACCACCTTGAAATTGTTATTCAACCACATTTTAGAGGCAGAGAGAAAAAGGGAAGATAGAATTTGTAAAAGGATGGATTAATTTACCCCAAGAAGCAGGGGAGGAGCAGCCAGAGGACAGACTACAGAATTTGCATAAACTTAACACAATCCAAATTTATGAAGTTTCAGTTTCCCCAATATACTTCTAGAAGTTATATTAGGACTTCACATGATCCATGTTTGTTTCACAGAAGCATGCCACGTAAAACAGATGACTGACACTTCGCCTAATTAACATCCCAAAGGGAGCCAATTATAATGAAGCTATGCCACTAGGCAGCTGCAGAGCAAATGCCCCAAGCACATTATAAAACAACTCAAATATAAATAAAGACCATTTTAGAAAGATATAGATCCTCATAGTAAAGGAGGTTTAGGATAAATCAGGTTAGAAGTAATTCTTGTGACACTTGATTTTACTGAGATCCTCAATTCACAGGACTTCTGAGTTTCTTCAAACAAACACATAACTCAAAGTTGAAGCCTTGATGGAAAAATGTAGGATTTACAGCAGAGCCCTGACAACTCCTCTAATTATAGCCTCTCAAAATGGAGGGGGAAATACAAGACTATCTAGAACGTTTGCTGCAAAATTCCCAGAAACAGGATTGTTAACAATTACTTTAGAGTCTGAAGAAAACTATTTAGAAACTATTTATTCCTTCCAGTTTAGATTTGCACTATAAAATTGTAACATTAACTATCACATGCCTCTGCCAGCTAGTCCATCACATAATAATATTGACCAGAAACAGCAGTTCAAGCTGAAAAAGTTTTTAAAGTCTACCAACTCTCACTCAGCTTTGGCCCACCGGAAATCAGTCATCCCTACAAGAAACACATTCCCTTCTACCTTCTACCAGGCCACTAAGGAGAGGGAACAAAGCATTTTCCTTCTGAACCTTCTGAGCACTAGTCCCTCTCTTCAGGGCAGAGAATGGCCACTACCATTTAATTTACCGGCAAAATGTTCAGTCAGAACCAAATCAATAGAGCCATGAGAAAAAGGTGGAAACAGATGTGAACTGGTTCCTAAAATCAGCTGCAGAGCAACAAGAGCCAAGACCAGCTCTCTGCAGACCCACAGAGTGAAGTGACTTGGTTTGGGGAGCTCCAACACTTTCAGCACAAAAGTTCCACCAGACAATGAAGGTAAGTACACTACAGGGGAATGAAAGAGAAGCACTAGTATTAGCTTGACAACTGAAGACCTCAAATCTTCATCAACCCAAGAGTTCACTGAGGTAATAAATAAACATTAGCACAACTGATGTGTCTTTTATTTTCCATATAAACTAATGGTTCTTAAGCTCTTAAAATAACAGACTCATACCCTTCTCTTTGAGAATCTGAAGTAAGCTTCCTTATAGAAAGACACACACATACAAAAAGTTGTATATAACTTCAGAGTATTTCTGTAAGCCCAGCTAGAATTCCAGTTTTAGAAATGCCTCCCTGAAACCTTTTTTCTCTCATACTTATATATGTTTAGTCTTTTGAAAAAAGAAATGTAATAAAGAATGGAATAGTATTTTTTAAATACAACTTTCTTCATTAAGAATCCATTTCAATGCAACAAAATTGGGTTAAAAGCTATTAGGGACTGGGCACGGTGGCTCACGCCTGTAATCCTAACACTCTGGGAGGCCAAGGCGGGTGGATTACCTGAGGTGAGGAGTTCAAGACCAGCCTGGCCAACACGGCAAAACCCCGTCTCTACTAAAAACACAAAAACGAGCCAGGCATGGTGGCACATGCCTATAATCTCAGGTACTCAGGAGGCTGAGGCAGGAGAATCACTTGAACCTGGAGGCAGAGGTTTCAGTGAGGCAAGATAGCGCCACTGCACACTAGCCTGAGCGACACAACAACACACCATCTCAAAAAAAAAACAAAACAAAACAAAAATTAGCCAGGTGTGGTGACGCACGCCTGTAATCCCAGCAACTTGGGAGGCTTAGGTGGAAGAATCTCTTGATCCCAGGAAGTGGAGGTTGCAGTGAGCTGAGATCTCGCCGTTGCACTCCAACCTGGGCAACAAAGTGAGACTCTATCACAAAAAAAAAAAAAGAAGCTATTCTGAAAACTAACTTTCATAATGTATAAATAATCTTACTTCATTAAATTACAAAGAAACAAACCAAGAAGGCAACAATGTACAATAAATTTCCACCTATCCTAAATATCAGAATGTTCTGCCTGTTAACTAATTTGATTCTTCCTTAACATGCAGATCACCAGTTCCAAAAAAACTCAAATGCTGTAACCTGATAAGATGATCACACTGAATGTAATTTAATCTATGATAACACAAACAATACAAGATCTTTCATCTCATGGGATCATCATTAAAATGTCAACTGCATTCTGCAGAGTAAAAGTCTTATATTCACTGAAATGAATCTATACTGATAGAGTTGGAATGCTTTTCAAAAGCAATTTTTTTCTGACATCAACTTACTTGTCAGCTGATCGTTTCTTCCTCTTGAAAATAGAGTCCAAAATGTGCTTTCTTTCCTTGTATAAATTAAGATGCACTACTGGACCCTTCTGGTTTGGTTGCCATAAATGGAAAATGACTGTGCCTGGGCCCCTGCAGTTCATTAAAAAAATACACACGTGTGGCTTACCTGCTCCGCTCGTAGCTGCGGTGGCGAGACGGCGTTCTCCCTCGGTCATAGTCAGATCTGTAGCGGCTGTCTTGTCGTCTCCTGTCGGGACTGCGGCCTCGCTCCCGTCGATCCAGGGACCGATGCCTCTCACCTCGCCCATGACTATGATCTCGGTGCCTGTGATCATCGTAGTGTTTCAGCCTTTCTGGGGACCTTCTCTCACTGGGAGCCTTTGGGAGTGGGTATGGAGGGAGGTGTCTGAAATGAGGACTATTGCTGTTGTTAGCACTGGGCAGGAAGGAACTAGGGTTGTTCTGGAAACTATTAAAACTAGGAGGTGGGAAGTTGTGGTGAGAATAGCCTGGAGGGTACTGGTAATTAACCTGCTGCGGCATGACCGGAGGGGGTGGAGGATGAGGCATGGAAGGAGGGGGCATCATGAAGGGGAAAGTGCCTTGTCCAGGAGGTGCCCCAGGGACTGGGGGGTTATTAGGACAGGGCATTGGTGGTGGCATGGGAGGAAAGCAAGGAGGAACTGGGAAGGGGTGCCTCATCTGGTGGTTGGGGAAAGGGGGCCTGATTGGGCAGGGGGGAAGAGGGCCTTGCGCTGACGGAGGCATAGGTGGGGGGAAGGGTACAAAGTCCGGTCGTGGAGGCAAAAAATTGGGGGCTGGAGAGTTTGAGAAAGTGGTGGAAGGGGCACTTGGAGGTTCATATTGATATTGCACAGGAGGCTGCTGAGGGTGAAGCAGCCTCAGATTTTGGGGCCTAAAGGATGGTGCTGAGGGTCTGGCTCCATGTCCTCCTCGTCCTCGGGGACATCCTCGTCCTGGGTGGAACGACATTCTGTGACTTCATGGTAGAAAAAAAAAAAGGGAAGAGTTTTTTTTTTTAAATCTTCAATGTGTTAACAGCGTTTCATAAATGCCTGACCATCTTCATGAGCAACTCAAAGACTCCCTAGTGAAGGCACTGGAATATTCCACCCATTCAATACTGGGTTCCTGCTAACATCTGAAACCCTTCAAGGTCAATAAACTCCTGTTCCCCTTTCTTGGCCACCCAACCCACTGCCATGTTTAGTCCCTGGACCCAACCGTTCCTGAAAGCTGCTCCACTTCCAAAATGAGCAATTCAACATCCCATTGTTCAACCATTTGCTACCATGCCTTTGTTCAAGTTGCCCTCTGATCTTGACCTCATCATGGGAGGTCCCAAGCACATCTGTACCAGCATCCTCCCATCTTCACCTCCCTCTCCATTCAGCACAGACTCCGTTGCCCAGCATCGGCATCTCCATGATTCATTTTTAATACCCTACACTCCTCTGCCCTTCTCTACTTCAGTCACAAGAAGCTGGCAATACCCCAGCCTTCAAAGAACCCAAGAATTTGCTTTCTGGAGGCTGACCAGAAAGTAGTACTATAGAAAAATACCTGACTGGGCAGGCTGGTGGCCAAAGAAATTCGTGATCACTGGCTTCTGCCAACACATTCCTCCGGCATGGTGCAGTAGTCAGCTTACTTTCTGAACTACCCACCATAACTACTGAAAACATTCAGGACCCTTCCCCATATCCCATTTTCTCTTCACAGTCAACACATTAACTAGTCTCCTACCAAACAGAAACACAAAAGCCATCAGAAAAGAACTCCTTCAACTTCTCCTACCATTCCTACAATGGATCCAACTCTAGCCTCTCCCAATTCCCTCCTCCTGACAAAGCCTATCCTGCCACAAGTGCTCTGGATCCCATCTCCAAATGCATATTTCGGATTACCACCCTCCCTCTGCAATCTTCCACCTCTCCCCACTACCAGACCCTTCGCATCAGCATTTGAAAGTGCTTGGGTTTACTCCAGCATAAAGTACTTTCCTTGGTCTCCAGGTTTCCCCTGACTTTGCCCCTTCTGTGTCCTCCCCTTCACAGTCAAATGACCGGAAAAAATGGCTGCAGACTGAATGTTTGTGTCCACCCCAAAATTCATGCTGAGGAAACCCTAATACCTGATGTGTGCCCACCCCAAAATTCATGCTGATGAAACCCTAAAGACCTGATGGGTGTCCACCCCAAAATTCATGCCGAGAAAACCCTAAGGCCCAATGTGATGCTATATGGAAGTGGGGAATCTGAGAGGTAACTATGATGCGATTAGAACCCTTATAGACAGAGGAAGAGAAAAGAAATCCCCTCCACCCACCCCTTGCCAAGTGAGACTACAACAAGAAGGCAGCCGCATACAAGGCAGGAAGAGGGTGTGCATCTGAAACCTGGCTGTGCGGGCACCCTGATCTCGGACTGGCAGTCTCCAGAACTGTGAGAAATAAGTGTTTACTGCTTAAGTTACCCAGTCTATGGCATTTAGTCATGGCAGCCCAAGCTAAGACAAAAGTGTATACACTTCCAACTCACTCTAATCCAACTTCAGCTTCTGCCACCACTCCAATGAGTGCCATGATCAGTGTTCACCTCGTCTTGAAAACCAAAGGTCATTTTCAATCAACTTGCTTGATCTCTAGTGGATCAGTCCAGTTGCCTCCCCACTTGCCTCCCCAGCCCCCACCCCCATGGATGCGTTTCTTGGCTTCCTGACATAACGCCCTCACTGTGGCTTTCCCACGTCTCTGGCTGTTCCTCCTGGCAGTCTCCCGTGCCAGCTTCTCCTCTGCTAGGGGGCCTTTAACAGTCTGGTATTCCTCAGAGGTCTAGCCCAGGCACTCTGCTCGCTCTCTCTTCCAAAATGACACTACCCACCCGCATTGCTTCAATTACCACCAATCTGTCAGTAACTCCCAAAGTTACATCTTTAGCTCCCAACTTCTGAGCTCCAGGCCCTCACTACCAATTGTCAACGTGATCTCTCTCCTTGAGTGTCTCACTGACTCTGCAAATTCAACATAGCATATGCTAAAAGGAATTAATTCTCTCTCCCTCTTTCTCTTCCTCTTTCTTTCTCTCTTACATTCTTTTTCTTTCTTTCACTCTCACTTTCTTTCCTCTTTTTCTTTCTTTCAAAAAAAAAGGAATTAATTACCTTTCCCTCCAAGACAAATGTTTGCTCTTTTCCCAGTATTTCCTATCTCGATAAATGACACCATTAATGGTCCTTAAGACATATACCAGAGAATAAATCACCTGACTTGTCCTCCCTCACCCCCTATCCTTAGCTAAAACTTCATTTTAAAACTGCTATCACTTACATGGCAACTATCCCTTAATAAAAAATAAAAACTCCTATTGTTTCTGCTTCGTAAATACTTCCTGAATTAATCTACTTCACACCATCATCTCTTACATAACTATTACAATAATATCCTTGCTGGCCTTTCTACAACCCTGTCACTGCCCCTAGCGATTCGTTAGGTTCCTTGCTCTCACAACACTCTCTGTTGCTTCTTAGCAGGTCCTACAATAATTACAATCCACCTATTAAGGACCTAATTCCACCTTTAATGTCTACCGCGCCTCGGAACTGCAAGCGCTATCAAGGCAGGCTCTGGGATTTCCATTAACAGTTCTGGTCTGGCTTCCTAGCCCTGTGCATGGCCCTCTGTTGTACTGTGCCCACTGCTGAAAGAACGAGCATATTATCCCCTCTCCCCATCTATCTAAATCCTTTCCACCCTCTATAGGCCAGCACCAATGTTTGTTCCTCTCTCAGTTCCCCTAACTACTGCCATTCCCATCACAACACTCACCATGTATTGCCTTGCATCATGATGCACTGCCTGGATATGTCACATCTTCTACAGCGAATATGAGCTCTAAAAAAGAGAAAGAATGAAACCGACATAAACGTGTTTCCCCAACTGCCAATGCTAAAAATTATTTTTGCAACTACCGTAACACTGATTTTGCAGTTTCCAATACACTTAGCCTACTAACAAAATTAAAAGCATGTTGAACTGTATTAAAGTTTCCAACTACATTTTTAAATGTCCTTAAATTTTAAAATGTCCTTAGCACTTTGGGAGGCTGAGGCGTGCCGATCACCTGAGGTCAGGAGTTCGAGACCAGCCTAACCAATATGGAGAAACCCTGTCTCTACTAAAAATACAAAAGTAGCTGGGCATGGTGGCGCACGCCTGTAATCCCAGCTACTTGGGAGACTGAGGCAGGAGAATAGCTTGAACCTGCGAGGCAGAGGTTGCAGTGAGCTGAGATCATACCATTGCACTCCAGCCTGGGCAATAAGAACAAAACTCTGTCTCAAAAAATAAATAAATAAAATAAAATAAAATGTCCTTATTAGTAGTTTTGCTGACTCAAAACTATCACCAGCTAAAAAGACTTAAATCATAGGCATAGATCATCTCTACTTTGTTAAAAGACTAGGGGAAAAAAATCATTTTCCCTCTCCCTCTTCATATTCTAGTTTTCTTCATGGTATAAACATGTAGGCATAGACCAAACACAAACATCACAGTGAGGCCAGCATTCCAATTCAAACATAACCATAATCTTGTTAACACAACAGTTACGATTCTTGATTTTCATTCTCAGTTCCTCCCATAGAAAAACATTGTAAACGTGAATGATTTTCCAAATACTTGAACTTCAGCAAAACATCCAAAAAAAACTCACATAAATATTGAGTACAAAAATCTTTAACATAGAAACATCTTCCTAAAGTCTAACTAAAATTCTCACCAATAAACTTTACTGTGTAGACTTTCAAATGGCTCATGAAAATAATTTCAGATTATGTTATCAATCACTGTGCTTAATAAATAATGGACACCAAATAATATATGATTTTTTTTTTTTTTTTAGAGAGAGTCTTACTCTGTCCCTAGGCTGGAGTGCAGTGGTGCAATCATAGCTTACTGATGTCTCTTACTCCTGGGCTCAAGCAATCATCCCACCTCAGCCTCCAAAATAGCTCCTAGCTGGGCTCGTGCCCAGCTCCTGGTTATTATGATCCAGTCCCGTACCCTCATGATAAACCTGGGGCCCAGACAGCTGCTCCTGCCACCATAGGCTACTCACTGCCAACAGAATCAAGTTCAAACTCTGTGCTGGCATTTAAGACCCTAGAGCCTCTGAACCCAGGCTTGTTCTCCAGTACTTCCAGAAAGAGCCTACTACCCCATGTTTTCCCAACTGATTACCATACAAGTACAAAGAACCAGCTAGTTCTTTCCTCCCATTCTCCTCTCTAAAATCTCCCACCCTAGGCAGAGGTTGCAGTGGGCTCAGATCACACCATTGCACTCCAGCCTGGGCAACAGGAGAGAAGCTCCATCAAAAAAAAAAGAAAAAAAAAACTCCCACCTAGGAATTTGTCCAATGAATTTCCATCCATCTACCAGTCTCAAATGCCACCTCCTCTATGAAGCCCTTCCTGATTCCCTTAGGTAATCCCATTCTCTCTAGACTTAGTCTATACTTAATTCTTTCACAACACTTACCAGAGGCTGCCTCACATCATGGTGAAGTATGCAAATGTCTAACTCCTCCACTAGATTATCAGTTCCTTGATGACATGGGTTGATTCAGTCATTTCTGTATCCCGTATCCTTCGGGAAAAGCATCCTGCACACTGTAAGTGGTCAATAAATGTTTACTGTCTCATCAATAGTATGTTTCCATGTTGCTACTGTACATTTCCCTTCCATGTTCCTCCACAACAGAAAGCAGACCTTTTCACTGATTCATGTGACATTTAATGAGCCCATATATGGGAAGCACTATCCCAGGCCCTGCAGACTCAGAGATAAGAAAGACACACAGCCTGTAGGGTTCAAGAAACTCAGAACCCACATACAAATAAGTTTTTTTAAAAATACAAATAATGCAATAAACACAAAAAAAAAGAGGTATGTGCAGGGCTTAGGGAACACAAAGATGTATGCTGAACCTAGAGGTGGGCAAAAGTCAGGGTCATAAACACTCTTGTACAGTGTGTAACAACAGCTGAACATTCACTACCAGATCCTTGGGGATGTTTCTGTAGTCAGAAGATCTAAAAATACTAATCATGAAATGGACCTATTGAAGGCACAGTCCGGCTGTGTTGCGAATGCAAACTTTAATTCCAAAGTCAAGGAATTCACTGCACCTGGAAAAGTAACTGTTTTCTCCGTCTCTTCTCAGTTGCTGTTTGAAAGCAGAGACACTGAGGGAGCTGTCTTGAATAGTTAACACGGACAGGAACGTCAGTACATGTAAAAAGAGTTGTAAAGTGTGACGACATTTTTATTGAGACCTCCCTCTTTCCCCAGGTGGATCTGCAGGGCAGTCACCTTCATCCTGCTCTGTAACTGCATGCTTAATGTTTGCATCTCCCGCCAGACCTTGCGCCCCACGAGGCAGGCGCTGAGCTCAGGATCTCGCTCCCCTCCGAGAGCCAGGTGGCCCCAGGCCTGGACCACAGCGTGTATTCCACAAATGAATGAAAGGTCTCCTTTTTCACTTCCATTTATTTGCGGGATCCAGGCCTAGGGTCGTTCTTTTGCCCTTAGCTGCAGATCGGAAGCGGGGCTGCCCGACCCCAATTCCCGGACGCCTTTCACCCCAGCCCCAGAGACTCCAGCCTCGTTTAAATCCTGACACTCGGAAACTGTCTTCTAACACTGGCAAAGTACCCCTTTTACCTATAAAAGGCTCTCAGGCCGCGAGATCGCCGTCAGAGCAAAGCCAGGCTACTACTGCAGGCACCAAGACACTGGCGCCGCCCGAGCCTCCGGAACAGGAAACCGAGGGAATTAAAAAGCAAACCTGAGAAAGCTGGGCCAAGGGAAGAAAAACGCTTCTGCCCACCGCAGGGCCTTGTACGCGGTGATTGGCACGTCAAAGAGAGCGATGGGCGTCTAGACCAATAGTCAGTAAAAGACCCTTTGGAGCCCGCCCTCCCTCTGCCGAAGTCCTCCAATCCAAAAACGCAACCGGGGGAAGGCGTGCTTCCGCCCGGAGAGGGCAAGCCGGACTGAGGCCGCTGCTTTCCCGGGTCCTCTCCAGTTGCCACCGCTTTGCTGCAAAGCTGACGGGCACAAAAACATGAGTGACACCGCCGGATGGGCCACTGGCCTCCGACGTTACCCGAAGCTCCCTGTGTGGGTGGTGGAGGATCATCAGGAGGTGAGCGGACGGCGGCTGGGCTCTGGGGTAGAATCGGCTACGCCGTGACGCTCCGAGGACCAAGCAGACGGCGCAGCCTTAGCCTCGGAGGCCTGAGAGTTAGCCAGAGTTAAACTGCCCGATTCCGTTGCTGGGAGGAAGACACCAAAACAGCTAACTAACTAGGAAGAATAGGAACTGACGTTTCTTTGCGCTTCCTACGGGTCGGGGCAATGTATTTACCTCGGTTTGCCCCAAATCCCAGGACCAAACAGCTGGTGGCGTCTGGACTCGAACCCGGACACTCTGGCTACAGAGCCCTGTGTCCTTAACCTGCAGTTTAACTCTGGCTTCCAAATGTCTCCTGGCATCGCCGTCACAGCCCTGCTGTTTAGATGGGAGGCTTTATGCTTGGAACCTGGGCTCTGATCTGAAATGGGGACAGCAATCGTAGGACTGACGTTAGGAGTATTATTGTGTACATATTGTGTTTAAAAATCTTTTTCTTTTTTTTTTGAGATGGAGTCTCTGTTGCCCAGGCTGGAGTACGATGGAGTGATCTCAGCCCACTGCAACCTCCGCCTCCCGGGTTCAGGCGATTCTCCTGGCTCAGCCTCCTGAGTAACTGGGACTACAGACTCCCGCCACCACGCTCGGCTGATTTTTGTATTTTTAGTAGAGACGGGGCTTCGCCATGTTAGCCAGGCTGGTCTGAGCGTCTAACCTCAGATGATCGGCCCCCCTCGGCCTCCCAAAGTGCTGGGATTAAGGCGTGAGCTACCACGCCCGGCCCATATTGTGTAAAAAAAAAAAAATCTTTTAACATGGTGCCTGCATATATAAACACTAAAAAGGGTTTCCATGTGTATGGCCGTGCTGCTTTACAGTGGCTAAATTGGTGTCTTAATCTAGACTTTTCCAAGTCAACAAAGGAGGCCCATGGATCTAATAAATTTGTTTTAAAGTAGCATCAGTAGGCTTGGGGATGGGAGGCGGTTCTCTGGATGTTAAAAAAGAAGAAGGATTTACTGATGGTGAAAATTAATAGGAGAGGAAGATAGGTTTCTCAGGACCTAGATATAATGTCTGTGACCTTGAGAGAATGAGAAAGCCTGGGTTAGACAGTGCTTTCAAATTTGGTATTAAACCTAAAACTAGAGAAGATCGAAGAGAAGAAATGGCCTTTACAGACCACCTAGCCCAACCCCACCATTCTCGGGTATCAGAAAGACCCTAACCAGCCTGGACAGCAGAGCAAAACCCAATCTCTACAAAAATAGAAGTGAAAGAAATAGCTGCACGTAGTGGCATGTGCCGGTGATCCCAGCTACTCAGGAGACTGAGGTGAGAGGATCTCGTGAGCCCAGGAGTCCAAGACTGCAGTGAGCCATGACCAGATCGCTGCTCTCTAGGCTGGACAACAGAGCAAAACTCTATCTCTTTTTAAAGAAAATAAATAAATAAATGAAACTTTGAGACCTAGGGTACCTTGAACACCTCATTAATGTTAGAACAGGCATTAAGCCATAGTTTGTTCCTGAGCCTCAGTCCTGGTCTATTTCCCCTCATGACCTGTTGAGTTCAAGGTGGCAGCAGAAAGGCAGCTGGAGGTGCAAGTTGGAAGTTCTGAGGACAAAGTAATGCTTGAGATTGTCATCTGCATCATTTACAAGAAAAATTTTTATCTTTTTCCACTTTTTTTTTTCTTTGAGACTGAGTTTTGCTCCTGTTGCCCAGGCTGGAGTGCAGTGGCATGACCTCAGCTCACTGCAACCTCCACCTCCCAGGTTCAAGTGATTCTCCTGCCTCAGCCTCCCTAGTAGCTGGGATTACAGGCGCCGGCCACTACACCCAGCTAATTTTTTTGTATTTTTAGTAGAGACAGGGTTTCACTAAGTTGGCCAGGCTGCTCTCAAACTCCTGACCTCAGGCAATCCACCTGCCTCAGCCTCCCAAAAAGCTAGGATTACAGGCGTGAGCCACTGCACCTGGCTCTCTTTTTCCACTTTTTCACAACATAGTATGCCTTTGATATGTGCATTGTTTAGCATCGTTTTTCAGTCTGCAGTTGGGTGTGTGCTCATGGTTTCAGTATTAATTCTGATTGTATGCCTATGTCTTTTACAGGTTCTACCCTTTATATACCGGGCCATTGGCTCAAAGCATCTTCCTGCCAGTAATATAAGATTTTTACATTTTGATTCACATCCAGACCTCCTTATTCCTGTGAATATGCCAGCAGACACCGTGTTTGATAAGGAAACGCTCTTTGGGTAATAAGTGATTTTATTCATGGTCTTTTGTGTTTGAAGTACAATTTGCAGTAGATAATAAGCAATTATAGCAAATAGACGTTGCTAACCTTATGGGTTTTGAGGGTGTTTGTTTCTCTTTTTGTCTTTTTCATTTTATTTAGAACAAGTGTTGACAACTTTCTTAAAGAGCCGAATTAGTAAATATTTTAGGTTTGCTGGCCATATGGTCTCTGTTGCCACTACTTATCTTTGCCTTTGTAGTATGAAAGCAATCAGAGGCATGGTGTAAATAAATGACAGCGGCTGTGTTCCAATAAAACTTTATTTACAATCTGGGCATGGTGGATGAGCCTGTAGTCTCAGCTACTCAGGAGGCTAGGGTGGGAGGATCACTTGGCGGCCAGCAGTTCCAGGCTGTGATCACGCCTGTGCATAGCCTCTGCACTCCAGACTGAACAACGTAACCACACCACACCCCATCTCTTAAAAGAAACAAACCAAAAAAAAAAAAAAACTTTGTTTACAAAAACATCCTGTCCAATATTTAATATTTGCTAAAACTTTACAGAGACCATTGGATTCTCATGTCAATTTCTGCATTTAGTCCATTGCCATATGTTGTTTTAGTTGAAATATATGTTGAAAATTCAGGCTTTCACAGACGTGTAATTGGAAAAGGAAAGAGTATTTTCATAGCCTTCTCAGATAATAGTCAAGTGTACAAGAAAACTTGACACGTAGTAGTTTATGAAAGCTTAGTTGAAATGTAGAATTCAGCAATTCATTGTCAAGTGTGAATAACCATAGTTTATTGATCACTCCTTTCAAGATAAATGGTGCTCAGCTCGAGGTTCAGTCACAAGTGCTTTTCCTTGAGACAACTGTTATGCTTCAAACTGTATAGCAGAAGAGCTTTCAGTGCATTTCTGATTTTGCCACACAGAGTATTTAAAAATGTATACTAAGGATGGAAAGTTAATAAAATTGAGATGTTCTCAAATGAAACATTTATATTTATTTATTTATCGTGCTAGTGGTTGGTAGTGAAGAATACAGTAACTACTAACAGTTTGGTGCTGCTGCCTTAATGTTGGAACATCAACCCACCATTGCCTTACAGGAAATAATACCTTAGTACTTTTTTGTTATTATTATTCATTTTCTTTGGCCTTGATTTGGTCTTTTTTTTTTTAATTGCATGTTAGGTTTTGGGGTACATGTCAAGAACATGCAAGATTGTTGCATAGGTACACACATGGCAGTGTGATGTGCTGCCTTCCTCCCCATCACCTATATCTGGCATTTCTCCCCATGCTGTCTCTCCCCAGCTCCCCACCCCCCGCTATCCCTCCCCTGTTTCCCCCCAACAGACCCCAGTGTGTGATGCTCCCCTCCCTGTGTCCATGTGTTCTCGTTGTTCAACACCCACCTATGAGTGAGAACATGCGGTGTTTGATTTTCTGATCTTGTGTCAGTTTGCTGAGAATGATGGTTTCCAGGTTCACCCATGTCCCTACAAAGGACACAAACTCATCGTTTTTGATGGCTGCATAGTATTCCATGGTGTATATGTGCCACATTTTCCCTGTCCAATCTATCATCGATGGGCATTTAGGTTGGTTCCAGGTCTTTGCTATTGTAAACGGTGCTGCAATGAACATTCGTGTGCATGTGTCCTTATAGTAGAACGATTTATAATCCTTTGGATATATACCCAGTAATGGGATTGCTGGGTCAAATGGAATTTCAATTTCTAGGTCCTTGAGGAATCGCCACACTGTCTTTCAAGTACTTTTTTTTTTTTTGAGATGGATTCTCTCTGTCACCCAGCCTGGAGTGCAGTGGTGGCACAGTCTCGGCTCACTGCAACCTCCACCTCCTGGGTTCAAGCGATTCTCCTGCCTCAGCCTCCCAAGTAGCTGGGATTACAGGCACCCACCACCACACCTGGCTAATTTTTGTATTTTTAGTAGAGATGAGTTTTCACCATGTTGGCCAGACTGGTCTCAAACTCCTGACCTCGTGATCCGCCGACCTCAGCCTCCCAAAGTGCTGGGATTAGAGGCATGAGTCACCGCGCCCAACAATAGTCAGTACTTTTATGAAAATAATTTTGTCATAGTGATGTCCCAGAAAAAGCCTCAAGAACCACCAAGAGACCACACTTTGATACCTGTGGTCTTAAAATGTTGTGGATGAAATTACACTTGGGGAAAAAAAAAAAAAAACTAAAAGTTTTAATGTTGTCTTTCTATTTCTTTTCCAGAGAATTAAGTATTGAAAATTGGATTATGCCCGCGGTTTATGCAGGCCATTTTTCACATGTAATATGGTTTCATCCTACATGGGCTCAGCAAATCAGAGAGGGCAGACACCACTTTTTAGTAGGCAAAGACACTTCTACCACAACAATCAGGTAATTTCCTCATATTTGTGAATATGGAAGTTATTGAATGTTTCTATCTTATTTTAGATTCCTGTAATAACTTCGTAAGTCTCTGCCCACAAATAGGGTCAGATTAAGCCTCAGCTTCTCCAAAGAGTTCTCAGAACACCAAGAACAAACTTTTAAGTCTCTTGATGTTCTTCATATACCATTTATATTTAGTTGCTGGTCAAATTAGATTTTGAATGTGATCTTTATCCTCTGGAATTTGGGCTTCGTTGGTGATAAACTCCTTAAGCCATTGAAGTATCTTACAGATTTATATATTCAGTAGTACATCTCTCAATGTAACTGTTGTCTGCTGAATTTAACAATTAGCAGTAAAAGGGAAAAATTATCTCACTTCGATTTTTTTATAAATCCAACAGCTGAATAAGTAGATTTAGGGCTTTAATTTTCTTAATTATAATATAATTAGTTTCAAATAAGTACTTAATCTAAAGTACATTACAGCATCCTCTGACTTGAGATACAGGTGCAACTGTTTTTATTGTATAAGCTATTGAAGCAATGTTTTGTGTATCTTGTGATACCATCATACCTTTAGAAATACCAATATGTTCTTGACTTTAAAATTTTCTTCTGGCCGGGCACGGTGGCTCACACCTATAATCCCAGCACTTTGGGAGGCCAAGGCGGGTGGATCACGAGGTCAAGAGATCGAGACCATCCTGGTCAACATGGTGAAACCCCGTCTCTACTAAAAATACAAAAATTAGCTGCGCATGGTGGCACACGCCTGTAGTCCTAGCTACTTGGGAGGCTGAGGCAGGAGAATCTCTTGAACCCAGGAGGCGGAGGTTGCGGTGAGCCAAGATCGCGCCATTGCACTCCAGCCTGGGTAACAAGAGCGAAACTCCGTCTCAAAAAAAAAAAAATTCTCTTCTGATGGGGTGAATTTTTTTTTATGTAGAAAAGCAATTTATTCCATTTTAAGCACTTACACAGTTAGTCATGGAGAGGAACAGGCCTGCTGGTGAAACAGGTCACCCAAAATGGAGATGGCATCAAACTAGTGCTCAAGGACGAACTTCCAGAAAAAAAAAAAAAAAGCAACTTTTATCAAGGATTAATTTAATTTTTAAAACAAATACAAGTTACTGATTCAGTCTTCTCAGCTTGACAGTCTACCTATGGTATAACTGTCAGGTAATAACATACATCTTTACAACTTGGTGGTCCCAAGTTCAAAAGAAAAAAAAAAAATACCATTTCACAGAAAGGAAAGAAACAACATGAAAACAGCTCAAGAAATACACTAACAAGCAAAAGTATATGGGGACAGAGGAATGTGTAGTTTTGACCTAACTGAAGAAACCAAGAGGAAACTGGTCTACATATGAAAATGTGCATCCTGCAAAGTCAGGTGTCAAGATTTGAGTAGAAATCTATATGACTTGAATCTCCCCTATTTCCTGAATAAAAGTGGCATCTTTCAGTATTTATACTTCATAGCTCAGACACCTACCTCATTTGGCTCTATTCCTTACTCACTCTAGTCTTTACTTAAATGAGTCTGAAAAACTTGGGGATATAGCATAAGAAAAATAATCACATGTAATATTCCCCTTTCTGTAGCTACTTTAAACCTGGGTTTGTTACTGGAAAATTCCTGAAGAAAATTTCAATGTAAGTCTGTGGCTTTGCTGAATCAATCCCCCCCTCCCTGCCATTCATACTTAGAAAACACCCACTGTTTGGGCTAGTAGCATTATTGATGGTACCTATTAGATAGAGGGATAGCTGAACAAAGTCTGTGTCTCAAAACCAGTGTTAAATCACTCTCAGAGTTGAGAAGAAAAAAAGGGGAATTTAAAATCACAAGAAGTAAAGACATATAGATCTAGAACCCTTGTCCTTCCGGATCCATGCTTCCTTCAGGGTCTTCACTGTTACAAATGTTCTCTGCCATTTGCCACACCTGCATGATATTGTCTTCTGAAACAGAACAAATCACCCAAGGTTCATTGGGCTTCCAGGAGAAATCAGGTATCTTGGCAGTGTGACCACCATGAATAAACAACAACTGTGGTGGCCCGTCTTCTGCATCTTCTGGGGATTGTTCTCCAATTTTACTTAAATCCCAGACAATCAGTCTGCGATCGGTACCACTGGAAGCCAAAATAATCTCATTGTGAGGTCACCACTGAACCTGGAATATTCCATCCTTATGTGATTCAAAGGAATCACAACTTAAGTTTCAGATTTCTCAGATCCCACAAGGCAGCAGTCTTGTCAGCTGATCTGTGGCAAGAATGAACTCACTATAAGGATTGAAAGAGAGGCAGTTCACCTCAGCAGCGTGAGCATCACTGAGTGGCTTGGTTTGGAAGTATTGTTTGAATGAGTATCCCAGATCATAAGTTTCTGATCATCAGCAACTGACCCAAACAGAGACTCATGGAGCAGATGCCAGGAAACATCTTCTACAACTGCTGAATGCCCAATAAAGATGGTCTTCGCATCCACCACTATTCACTCCTTTGGAATGGCACTGATGTCCCACAGGCAGATGGTCTTAAATGCAAAATTAACCATTATATAAAAGGAAGATTCTCACCTCCCCACACACCCCAAAAAAGAAACCAACTGGTAACTAGCCCAGATTTGCTTCAAAATGGGAAGGATACGCACGTGGTCATCTGAAGCACTAAGCAAGTGCCCACTGAGATTTGGGTTCCAAGAAAGCCCATAGCCTTCCTTCTGATGTCCACGGAGACGCAAATCTGGGTTGCATTCTCCAGAAGGATCTGCAAAGTGACAGACACATCAAGACTATCCAGTCCAGTGGCTCTCTGGGCCTACTGAGCATAACAGAATTTTGATCAAGATGTCTAAAGCTCTTAATGTTTATAAATGACACAGGAACCATTATACCCAATAGATAATGCTTAAGTAGCATTTGTATTTTGTTCTACATAAAAAACATTATTTTTCACGCAGGCAAAATGAAGAAAAGTATCCACCTAGCAAAACAAACCACAAGATGTTAAATTATACAGAGTAATATGCAATTAAACTCAGAGTGAGTGGAACTAAGAATTCCTATAGTCTCATTTGTATCTGAATAGAAATGGGCACGTACCTGGTTTAGAAGGATGTTTTGTATAGTCAAAAACAAGAACATCACTGGAAGGAGTCTTTGTTGCAATGATACAAGGGTTCTGGGGCATATAACGAGCCCTGTTTACTTCTCCTTCATGGTTGATCTTGATTTCTATTTCAATTTTTCCACTAACTGAACCAAAACCTCCAAATTCTGTAAATAAATCAATTGCAAATGAGGACAGAGTTACTCTATGTGACCCAGAGTATAAGAATATAGGAAAGGATTTTTTTTTTTTCCTTAGCAGATGCTAGATGTAATCTAGACATTCGCTAGCACTGAAGTCCTTTCCTACCCCTGTGACTCCAGGTAGTAAAATACCTAATAAGATAGTCAGCCCTCCATATCAGTGAGTTCTGCTTTCATGAATTCAACTAACCATGGATTGAAAACATTCAGAAAAACACCGCACATGTATTGAACATGTACAGACTTTTCCCCTCATCATTATTCCCTGAACAATAGTCTATTTATAAAACATTTACATTGTATTAGGTATTATATATAATCTAGATGGATGTTTTAAAGTATATGAGAAGATGTGCATAGGTTATGTGCAAACATTAAGCCATGCTGTATCAGAGATTTCAGCATCTGTAACTTTTGGTATCCAAAGGAGGTCCTGGATTCAATTCCCCACAGATACTGAGGGATGGCTGTATTATATTACTGTTTGAAATTAAACTAGAAATCTACTTCAAAAGCAGATCTTAATAAAGTTTTCAAATTTTAAAGTACAAATAAGTATGCTGAATAAAACCAATGTTACTATGATAACGAATATCAAGTACACAGTGTGCTAGACACCCAAGTGTCCTCCTTGCATCACTTGTTTGAAGCTCTAGTTTGGGATGAAATGTTCTGAAACACCATCATGCCATTTATCTTCTCCCTACAGTGTTTCAATGAGGAAAAACAGAGCCACAGCAGCCAGTTCCATTTTGCTACCCCTACTTACATGTGTCAACCAAAGTCCCTGGTTGAAATAAACCAGGTAAGCAACAACTAGATGAAAACATTTTTTATTCACACTTGACCACTATATGCACTTAAGAGAGTTCTACCAAGTACCATTTGTATGACAATATAATTTGTGATTATGTAAATCTTGGCAAAGCAATATATAAACCAAGATAGTTAATGATCAAAGAGTAACAGAAGGCAGCATGATACAACTGCAAGTTCCTAAGTAAGAGTCAGATCCAGGTCTAAGTGGCTCTGCTACTTACTTAGTTTGATGATTCAGGAAAAGCCTTCAGTTTCTCTGAGCCTCAAATACCTTATCCATTAGTAACTCATAAATAAAAATACTGTCAATTGCATTGCTATATATAGTGTTATTCTTTTTCACTGCAACCTCCACCTCCTGGATTTAAATAATTCTCCTGCCTCAGCCTCCCTAGTAGCTGGAACTGCAGGCATGTGCCACCGCACGTGGCTAATTTTTGAGTTATTATTAGTAGAGACGGATTTCATCATGTTGGCCAGGCTGGTCTTGAACTCCTAACCTCAGATAATCCATCCACTTCAGCCTCCCAAAATGCTGGGATTACAAAAGAGAGCCACTGCTCCCAGCCTAGTGTTATTCTCTGAAGGACAAACATCTTTTCAGAAAGCAAGGATATACATGGGTGATATGGCTGTCATATTAGATAACTTCCTTTTTTTCATATTAGATAACTTTCAACTTCAAAATAACTTTTGAAAAGCAACTGTTTCACACAGGCTAAAAACCTAAAAATAAAAATTCAAGATAGATCGTAAAGGAGAAAAAAATCCCACATTAAACTAATTTTTCCATAACTACAGCCCACAAGCATCTACAATCTATGAAAAAACAAGGCATATATGGTATATATCTCAAAAAACTTCAGTCTAAGCACAGGCATAGCTTGTTTTATTGTGCGTCACAGATGTATTTTTTTCCTCAATTGAATGTTATAGCAACACTGTGTTGATTAAATTAGTGCCATTTTCCCAACATTTGTTCAGTTGGTGCCTGTGTCAGCATTTTTTTTTTAAAGACAATGAAGAACTTTCAAATTAAGGTACGTACATTGTTTTTAAGACATAATGCTATTGCATACTTAGGAGACTGCAGTATAGTGTAGTAAGGTGTAGTATAGTGTAAGGTCGGTGGATCACCTGAGGTCAGGAATTTAAGACTAGCCTGGCCAACATAGTGAAACCTCATCTCTACTAAAATACAAAAATTAGCTGGGCGTGATAGTGCACACCTGTAGTCCCAGCTACTCAGGAGGCTGAGACAGGAGAATCAGCTTGAACTTGCGAGGCAGAGGTTGCAGTGAGAGATCGTGTTACTGCACTCTAGACTGGGCGACAAATCGAGACTCCGTTTCAAAAAAATAAAAACCAGAAGAAAGGCACCAATAACAAAGAAGCAGCTAGAGGGGGAACAGAGCCCACAGAACAAGGGGTAAATACTACATAATGTTGGTTATTTCAGTATTGGGCATATATTAAATGTAGGCCTCCTTAACTATAAAGAAAACCATAGTAATAAGTCAGTGTATTCAAAGTTGAAAACTGGGCTGGCTCAATGTTACTGGGTTATCAGAACTTATTATCATTAGTGTCACTAAAGTTGCATATACCCCTCACTGTTAAATTTGACGGGGTTTAAAAAAAAATGGGAAATTCCAGGTAAAAAACATTTTGGGGACTAAGTGTGGTGGCATATGCCTATAGTCCTGGCTACTTAGGAGGCTGAGACTGAAGGATTGCTTAGTTTAGGAGTTGGAGGCTGCAGTGAGCTGTGATGGTTCCACTGCACTCTAGGCTGGATGACAGTGAAACCCTTGTCTCTGAAAAAAAAAAAAATTATAT
>CAUYLG010066037.1:0-11466 GCA_963573385.1 Cacajao melanocephalus | reverse complement strand
TGTGGCTCCTCCGCCGGGAATCTCCTAGTCTGTGGGCAACAAAAATTCGTCTGAAAGTGCGGCGTCCACTCGCTCTCTGCGCTTTCACTGGGAGCTACAATCCTGAGCTGTTGTTAATCGGCCATCTTGGATCTCTCTCGCTTCATCGTTTTTTAAAATGTTGGTATATTTGCTAACAAATTCATATTTCCTCTAAATTTGATCATAATGATGAGGACATCAACAATAAAAACAACAACAGTATAACCAACAAGAGACCTCTAAAAGTAGAAGCGCCTTTGTTCTTTTTTTATCTGTGAAGGACACGTGTACATGTGTGAGGAGATCAAAGAGAGAGAGGCTCACAAACAGATCCATCATAGCCCTGTTTTATAATTCTAGATTTATTAAAATGAATTTAGTTTTTAATGGTCAGTCAATATGCCAAGGAGTATTTCTAATTATCCTGCAAATTGTTTGCATCTGTGACTAATCCTACTGCAATACATCTTTGCCAGTCAACTCACACCCTTTCGAAATACTGCTTATTTATATCCCTATCAATTTTCACTGTTATTTTACACTGTACACACACATTTTTTCTCTTTTGCAATTATTTCACATGTACTTTACATACCTATCCATTGTTTTTCTACTGAAAATTATATGGGATTTGAATCATATTTTACAACACCAGAAAAAAATTGGATTGTGCTTAGTTTTTTCTTGCTTTTAGCTTTAGAAACCTAGAGGTCATTTATTCATATAGCTAAAATTTAAAAATATAATTAATACACTCAATAAAATGGGAGATATTCAAATATTTTTAAGTCAGCATGTGAGAGAACTACAATTCAGTGTTCTGAAATTTATCATCCACGACAGGACCTGACAATGCTGTTTGGGGAAAAAACGAAAGGCATTATTTTAGATAATCTCACTAAAGTCCTTTGCAAATCTAAATTTCAAGGAAAAGAAAAGGAAAATTTTGTATTAATAACTAAACAAAACCTTCCTGTGGACACCTAACCTTTCGGAAAGGGAATAAAAAGACATCTTTGTACCAGGCAAAATTGATCTATAAAGTGCTCCTTTATGCTTACAGAGTATGATGGGAAAGTAAGCCACACTGCTACTTGCTAAAGGAAAGGCATTTATTTCAAAGTTTCTGCCATTCTTTTTGGGTTACTAATAGATAAAATCTTTACGGCCATGAATAGAGAGACAAATTTTTGTAAAGTTCCTTCATAATGTTTGGGATATGTGAAAAACTGTACAGAATTATGTTTGGCACGGGGAAAAACAGACCAGAGTAAATTAGCAAAGCTAAGAGAAATGTTTCCTTCTGGACACAAGCCAAATAAAACAGGTTGAGAGAACAAGGAGAAAAATTTCTAGAGGTAGTCTGTAGTTAGGATGACCACAGAATTTCAAGAACAGGATATCTATTATATCTATTATTATTCTCCTATCATCTAAAGAAAAACTTGCTTATGAATATAAGCCTTAAATCTTAAGCAAAGCTTTCCACAGAGATGAATATTAGATTTTATTTTTTTTTGGAAGGACTAGGTCCAGAGTTGTTTCAATGGAACAAAATAGTGACAGAAAGAATTAGTACATCTGAAGTAAGCTACAATAAATATGAAATATTCAGTGGAAGTAGAAAATTAAAGTAAAGGTGACTCAGAAGAAGGTGCATTCATTCTGAATATCCTTAACGATCTTAAAAGTAATGGTGGCTTTCATTCTAAAAACAGTTGATTCTATCACAATGAAGACAACTGGAAAAGTGATATTTTATTATAATTAATTCTGCCCTGAGCACAAAGAGAAAACATTTTTGGTATCTATTCTACATAATCCTGTAGAATTATTATAGGTTTTTGGTTTTAGGGGAATTGGCCTTTTATGACTATGTATACTTTCAGTTTCAGACATTCGGAAATAAGGCCATAGAATGAGTGCATAAGAAATTTCAATCCTAGTGAGCCATTACAGTTTAGAGAATTATGACTAGTAATGCTTTTATATATGAAAGAGTCATGTAAGAAATCTAATTCTCTGACCTCTCTGGTCACTGTCCACATCACACACACTTTGTTGACCTATTTTGCCTCCTTTATTTCCTGAAGTCATAAGAGCACGTATAATCACTTCTGCAGGCACACAACTGGCCAAAGTCAATCACATGGTCAAAGCAGATAACAATTCTGTGGCAAAGAATATTCCTCCTCTGATGGAGTAGAAGGGTTCTTGTTGATCTTGGCTACATTCTGATACAATATGAGCTTGAGGATTTCCTTTTTAACAACATATGGCCTGTACATGTTTTATGGTATATTTTACGTTGTGTCTCCTTGAAGGCCGAAATTTTTCGGGAGAAGCTCATATCATTAACTTACTTACTCCCAAGATGCATTTAGAAATATCAGGCATATTTACTTTTACTTTGAAGAAGGCAAATCTAGCCAAATGCAAGCAATGCTAACCATGCAAAACATTGCTAAATTTCAATGTGAACACATTTAATAGCTACCTCTCTAAATGTTTAATATGCCTTTTTTCCATTTTTTTCTAAAAGAAATATTCTGTAAACTTTTTTCTAAGAAATATTCCACTCCTAAGCTAAGGCATACATTCTTTATAATAATCTTCTCAAGTCCAGATAATTACAACTAGGGCTTTGAGAAACATATTTTTCAAGCAAAAATTTGTCAGTTCTATTTATATTACTAAAACTTGTTATTAATACAATAACAAAGATACACATGCGCCTGATAACAATGGTTAAAAGACAGTAAATCACCAAGCTGATTATATTTCTGCTCAAATTTGATTTTTTGATCTTTTGTAAGATAAACACATTCAATATTTACTTGTCTTTATTAATACAATTATGGTAAAATAACTGTTTTATATGTTTTTGTGTGAAAAAAGGCAAGATGTAAAATTGTGAGCGCAGGTGAATGATGCTTATCATTTGCATGATTACGGTTATTATTATTACAATTTAGCATTTGTCGATCTCTTAATTTTTGTTAGGCATTCTGCTAAGCAACTTACTAAGTTCCCTTTATTCATTACATCACAAGAAAAATGCAAAAAGGTATTTTAGATAGGTATTAGCTCTAGGTACTAGGTAGTCCTTTAGGTAGGTATTAGCACTAACCTCATGTTGTAAATAAACAGGTAGAATGGAGTTAGTAGGCCAAGCAGACACAGCTCATTCATGGTGAGAGTGAGTTCTCTGATAGCCTCATTATGATTTATCCAGGGCAGAGTTTGTAATATTTAGCTCAGGAGCAGCCACTACTCTACTTTCTGTCCTTGTAGCTATCAATAAATAGGCAACCACTACTCATTAATCAGAGCTTGGATTCAATTTGAAATGTGTTTATCATCCAGCTCTAAAATGATATAGGTCACAGAATAAACACCTTTGTATAATTAGTAACTAGACCACTAGCATTAGCCAATCCTCTCTTTTCTGGTCTAGGTCCACATGAGATTTTATAATCAGGCCACTCACGGAGGGGTAAAAGAAAAAAGTCGATTTAGTCATGCATGTGGGAGACAGGGGCCCTCATGTCCTCCCTGTATTTTAAAACATGCTCTCTAGATATTGATATTATTCGGTACTGATGTACTCTATCATCGCTTTAGGATGACAAAAATTTGGAGTGTAGAAAAATAATTGAAATAGTAAAAAAGGAGATAATGAATTGTTTTTGAAATTATTTTGTGCTAGTTAAAATGAGAAAAAAAAACTCAGTGGATAAGTCAATAATGTCTATTCTGAGAAAATAAAAAAAAATTTCAAACAATTAGAAGACCAATGGAGAAATCCAACTAAGGCTATTAAACAGATGCCCAAGTTACAGAATGAGAATTTGAAAACATTGCAGAAGTATTAACAAAGATATCAGGGATACCATTAAAAACAATACTTAACATCTTTGTTCTTCTCATGTAACTTCATTCTCTAAACACAAATAGTATCATATACTTGTGTAAACATATGGAATATCATGAAATCAGTATCTGGATTAAAGGAAAGAGAATATGGAAAGACCAGTGTTCAGCCATTTCTGCAACATTAGAACAATGTATTGCCTGTTCTTTTTATCATGGCGATTAATGAATGCCAGTCTTAAAAAGGATAACCCATCTCAATGTGTTTATTATCATGAGGATCTCAGGAAAACCAAGAATTTTGGTACAGATGCTGCTTATATACCTAATAAAAGCTGTATAAACAGTACCCAAATTAAGAGAAAAAAGTACATGAGCCCTTGAATATGCAGAGAACACGTAATAATCAAATGCAAGTCTTCAAGCAGATACTTTTTCACTCTACATCACCTACACTCAACCGCCTCTGGATTCAGCTTTGGCTACTCTAGACGGTCATGTGAACTCTGATTCACCAACAGCTGATGGCATCCTGCTTCCAGCATCATTGTAGCTGTGGGTCTTTTCACTTTTTCACACAGGCATTTTAGCCAAGTGGCAGACCACTGGGCCCATAGATTAATACATCTCAGAAGTGAGAGGTAGCTACAGTCTACAGATGAACAATTCTGGGCGGCAAACTGTACTTGCCAATGGTCCCAGAGAAAACTAACTTGTGTTATGTACCATAGCGAGCTGGATAATGACAACATTGTATCAACTTTTCCTTTTATTTTTCTTGTCCCACTTTATTCCTACTTCTTGAGATCACTTCCAAATAAAAGTAATTACCATCAAAAAATAAACTACCTATATCTGAGTTTTTATCTTCAGTGCTATATTTTGAAACCCCAAAGTAAATCACAGAAGTTTATACTCACTTGCGTCATCAGTAGTGTTCTGTCATTATTTTTCTTTTTTTTCTTTTCTTAGACAAAAACACAGTGTATATCATAAAAGCACATTTTATTGTCTAGTTCTATCTCAATTCTTGAACCATTAAGTACAAATAAATATATGTTCTTTCCCCTTAAATAGGCACCCATTTCAACACATGAAATGATAAAAGTAGAAAATACTGGGATCATCATTATATCGTCCCTATTTCTCAATCCCCATCCCAGCACTCCATATTTTATTTGATCCACTGCAGCATAAGCCTTTATGCCTTCTTCCATTACACTAAAGCACAGAAGAATTATTTACAATAGCAGATCTGTCTGTGACATCCTGAAGGTTCTCACTTCAGTGATAAATATTACAACTTGTCAAAGAAAACATACATGTCCAATGTTGGCTTCCGTACATCTTAGATACAAACTATCAGCTGTCGCTCAATCCTACTACTGACCAAGTACAGATGAGGAATACTTATGGAGCACATGGTAAATTATTGTTTAGCCAGAACCAAATCAGTATGGTCCACAGGCTAAAACCAGCCCTCCAATGGTTTCTAAAAAAGTTTTATTGGAATAGAGCCACACTCATTTGTTTATGTATTGGCGATGGCTGCTTCCACACACTACAAAAGCAGAGTTTCATATTTGCAACAGAGACTATATGGTATAAAAGCAAGAAATATTTACTATCCATTCCTTTGAAGAAAATTTTTGCTGACCCCTGTCCTACACTATGACTCTGGAGTCGTGTGTATTCTTCATGTTGTTTCTTCCTGTGAACTTTCATGCTATATTAAAAGAGACTATGGATTTTTATTGTCTTCCCCAATCAAAAACATAAAAACACTTATCCTTAATTATGACTTTGGAGCATGGACACCTTGGAAATATTTATAAAACACAGGACATTCCAACACATAAGTAACGGTGCCTGGTTAAAATGGCACAATCACTGCTGTAGCAGCTGAACGAGTACACCGATCTGATCTCTGAAGGGAGGATCTGCTTTTGGTGTATAGTTAACTGACAGACAATACTTGCTACATGTTCAGTACCCAAAATACATATGAGCCAAACCTGAGATTTCTCCCAGTCAATGACTGAGTTCAATGTGGATGCTGGAGAAGAGCTCGTAACTCAGATGGTGATGCTTTGGGCTCCAGGGCTCCCTATCCAGTTAGTGGAGTGTTTCTAGTAATTTCACTACAATCTGAATCTCTTTCTAGTCAGCCCTCTTTTCCTTCTTCCGCCCTGTCAAGGGGGCCTGTATTGTTTTCTGAACTCTCTCTCTGCCTAACTATGTGTCATTTTTAACCTACAAAAGGAATTTCAACACATTGAATTTATATACCTGCTCTATTCTTGTTTCCATGTGCTACGTTTTATTATCTCACTCAAGTTATACATAACACCAACATAAATTATGATTGGATGATGACAGTTTCTGAAAATTATTCATGTGGTTATAGTTTGGAATAGTTACGGAACCAAGAAATCTGTTGGGAGATCCTTTTTCAATAGTGTCACGTTTCCACGCATCTTCTGAGAAGAGACATTACTCTGCTACATTTTTCTGAACAACATTTTCAAGACTGAGCAAACAGCCTTGAAAGTTAGGGATAGTTTCTCCATGTGGGGCAGATAGCAGACTTGATTGCTCTCTGAGATAGTAAAGATAATCTTTCCCTCTGGGGCAAACATTGAGTAGGTTTTCTAGGAGCCCCTTTAAAAGATGAAGTTTCCTAAGTGAATGTTTCCTCAGTTGTACAAAAATCAAGTGTGAGCAGCATCTACCTGAGCAGCTCCACATTCGCCCCATTGAAACTAGGAGGCAAGGAGAACCAAGGAACTCATGCTGTTTGCTGTGCAAAAGAAAGGAAATCTTTAGTCTTTAGTCTTTTGCCTGAATCCACGCAGCTATGGCAGACTAGCTTGCTATCATGCAGAGTTAGAAGCTCAAACTCTTCACAGTTCTTGACAAAGTCTAATCATTTAAAAAACAGAGAGAGAGAGAGAGATGTTTTCTACAAAAGTATTGAATCTTAAATAAATAACCATTAAATTTCCTTTCTCCAAGTATAAATTTTACTATCTTAACTCAGTGATAGCTAAATAATTTTCATTGCAAATTATATGTTAAAATTCAATATACTTGTTAAGAACATTTTTGGCTGGTGCCAGAGAATTCAAGAGGAAAGAAAAAAAGCATTTGCCTACAAATCTATACAGTTCTATTTTCAAACAATTTTTTATCTAGGAAAGATCCTATTGATTTAGGTAAATAAATCACTTGAGTATTCCTACTTCTTCAAACCCCACATGATTATTTTAGATGAAAGGAGATTTGTGGTTGAAACCATGGCTCTGTATAACATTGGTGAAATGACTGACAGGATCTGGCACCTCATGTAGAAGCCTCTTCATTTACCCTTTAGCATTTTAGCTGTCTGTATGTTCAGCTCATGTTCAGCTGTGATGATTATTTTATGCTAATAAAGTAATATTGTGTAGTTTATACCAAGACAGGAAAAAGCAAAATGAGCCTGGAGAGGACTCTGCAGCTGTGTGGATTGACTGTATGTGGTCCTTGGGGGATGCGATTATCAGACAACTGGATCATCATTAGGATAATTAGTGTACTTGGCAACTGCATTAGTGGAATTACTGTCATTGCTCACAGCTTGTCAGTGCAATGTTTTTTGATTTGCTAAGATTTGTTTATATAAATGAAACTGACCATATGAGTGAAATCAACAAAAGTAAATACTTCCATTATCTCTATTCAGTCAATTTAAGAACTGATACATAGCAAGTGAATAATTTCAAGCCTAAAGGGGTGTTTCCTGAAATCAAATAGTTAAATTGTAACTGCCCTGGAAGTACATTTAGGGAATTCAAACAAAATGTATTGTTGGTTATGAGCAAATTATCTGTTTACATTAGTATTTTTATTACCAACTGTAAGTCAATTCTTAGAAGGGAAATTCTGAGGCCAATCTTAATCTCTCCTAGTACTTCGACACTCAGTGGGCCTGCAATGATTATCCACTAAATACCTTCCACTCTCTATTCTTTTCTGGAATAAATCATATTTTGAAAAGTATGAAATAAACACCAGCATTTTTTTTAATGCTCAATACTGCTTTTTTGTTGTTAGTTTAGGAAGGATGAATTTCTGATTAATGTTAACTGATCTCCAGTAACTCTGATGCCCTAATGACAATGGAACCCTTATGGTTCAGGTTTGGCAAAGCTCGCTATTTCTATGTTAGAGAAACACAAACTTGGTCTACATGATGTTTATGACTGCTTTCATGAGACTGAATCTTGAAGCACAAAACTCTTCTATTTATTTCTAGTTTTGTTTCTCTCATGAGATTGATCAGGCAAGGTCATACCATAAGGAAACTCAGGCTTTCCCACTTCTCTTCATCAAGTGTAACGACCTCTGACTCCCAACAAGAAGGTGAAAAACTGAATATGTGTCTTTGCTGAAACAATTTAAAATATTGATGTCTTATTACTTTTTGTCATGTATATTTGGATCCCATATTATTCTCTACAATTTTTACCATATATGTGTGTGTGTATATATATATACATATATATACAATTTTTACCATTATATGTGTATATATACATATACAATTTTTTTTTATTTCTGCTGTACTCACAGAGTAGCCTGTCTCAGAAAAAGTCACAGACCTGACCATATCCAAGAATCTAGAGAATACAACAGGTTTCATTAATATCAACACTCACTCCTCAAATTTATTATCTTTTTAATGAAAGATTTAAAAGTCTGATTAATGGCTTATCCCCTAGAAATATAATCAAGCATGTGTACTTTGAAAAATATTTAAAAATTGTTATCAAATAAATAAAGATTATAACAAATTCATTCATACAAAGTTAAATATTTACAGATCAAAATTCAGACATTTACAAATGCTTGCTAAAGAAAATAATATTTATTTTAGCTTTCAAGAAAAATAACACCGTTGAAGAAGCGACCAAGGAACAGAGAGTCGTTCGTGAGGATGACGCGGCACGTCAAAACTGCACCGCGGGCCGGACGCGGTGGCTCACGCCTCTAATCCCTGCACTTTTTGGGAGGCCGAGGAGGGCGGATTACGAGCTCAAGAGATCGAGACAATGCTGGCCAACATGGTGAAACCCCGTCTCCACTAAAAATACAAAAAACATTAGCAGGGCGTGGTGGCGCGCGCCTGTAGTCCCAGCTACTCGGGAGGCTGAGGCAGGAGAATCGCTTGAACCCGGGAGGCGGACGTTGCAGTGAGCCGAGGTCGCGCCACTGCACTCAGCCTGGCGCCTGGTGACAGAGTGAGACTCTGTCTCAAAAAAAACAAAAAACAAAACAAAGAAACAAAAAAAACAACTGCACCGCGGGGGCTGTCTACATCTACCACGAGGCCTCAGGCTATGGGACCCAGAACATTCCACGGAGCGAGATGCCATGAAGGACTTCGACTGCTGTTGCCTCTCCCCGCAGCCCTGCCACGATCCTGTTGTCACCCCGGATGGCCACCTGTACGAGCGTGAGGCCATCCTGGAGTACACTCCGCAGCAGAAGGAGCTCGCCCAGCTGATGAAGGCCTGTGAGAAGCAGCGAGGCGCCCTGCGGGAGGAGCAGAAGGAGCTTCAGGGGCGGCCTCTGAGGATCCCGTGCGGGGCTTCCTGGAGGAGGACTCGGCCGTCGTGAGCCGGCCCCTCAACCTTTCACAGCCAAGGCCCTCTCGGCCACCAGCCCAGATGATGCCCAAGCCGGGCCCAGCGTGGGTCCCCCAAGTAAAGAGAAGGACAAAGTGCTGCCCAGCTTCTGGATCCCGTCGCCGACGCCCGAAGACAAGGCCACCAAGCTGGAGAGGCCGCCCCGCACGGTGACCTGCCCCATGTCGGGGAAGCCCCTGCCCATGTCGGACCCGACGCCGGTGCACTTCGCGCCGCTCGACAGCTCGGTGGACCGCGTGGGGCTCATCACACGCAGCGAGAGCTCCGTGTGCGCTGTGACCCGCGACAGCCTCAGCAACGCCACCCCCTGCGCTGTGCTGCGGCCCTCTGGGGCTGTGGTCACGCTTGAATGCGTGGAGAAGCTGATTCGGAAGCACATGGTGGACCCTGTGAGTGGGGACAAACTCACGGACCGCGACATCACGGTGCTGCAGGGGGGCGGTACCGGCTTCGCGGGCTCCGCAGTGAAGCTGCAGGGAAATCGCGGCCGGTGATGCAGGCCTGAGTGCGCGCGGGAGACCAAACAAACCAGCTTGGATGCGCAATAAATAAATAAATAAATAAAAGACAAATAACAGAAATAAGGTATCAGAAAACTATTCAAAACATAACTCACAAATGACAAATACTACAGCTCATGATAGAAATGAATTTTAAAGCAAGCACATGACATAGTTTTCTCAAACAGGGAAAAGGGTAAAATTTCCTTTAAGCATTATTAAAATGCAGCACATTTTTCACCTTCTCCATTTAACTCCGGAGTTCTCCATTCTTTATAAAATCTCTAGGACAGCAGCATTCAAAACACCCAATTTATTGCATACAATAAGAGCTTGCTAAACTCAAGAGAAATTAAAGGGTATTTTCAATAAACAATTGGATTAATATAATTAACTTTTATTCCGGTTTATATAATTTAATTAATGTTAGCTTTGAAAACCAGAGAAATTTTCTCAGCATGAATTATTTTAGTAGAAGTGTCAATATTAAATGGTAAATAATTTGAAAATTATACTGACCAAATCACTGCAGGTTGCTAAATATTCTACTCAGAATGTGGACATGTTTCATTTTAAAACATTCATGCTTGCTCCCATTAACAGTCTGCTATTCAAAAAAAGCATTTTCACTAGAAATAATTAGTCCTCTTGGTAAATTCCTCCTATACTTCAGGTACTTGGGTAATGAAATTTTTATTTCACCTAATCTTTTCTTTATTGTAATTATTATGTGTAATAGATGAGGTTAGTCTCCTTTATTTCCTTTTACTGTAAGTTCCAGTGAATCTAGACATAAGTTCTGCAAATGAATTCAGAAGATACTTTTCTCTATGTTATTTAATGTACTGATTTGTAATGCAAATATAAGAAATGGTAGACATTTGTAATTGACTGCAAGTAAAATATTAAACAATAAAATAAAATTGCTTTAAGAGAACAGATACCTACATAATCTATGAGCTTATCCTAATTTAGATTTTACTGATAAATTTGCATGATATTTGCTACTTCTAGGAATGTCTTTTTAGTCTTAATTTTGTGCTTTTAAGAACCAATTTGATGTCTGAGTAGGCTCAGAATGCTTTTACATTTTACTGCCTATTCCCTTGTTTATCCATCAGTCATTTAACTCTTTATTCTACAGTAAAAATTCTTTCTCATAAATAGATTCTTCTTATTTGTAGAGACCGATAATAATATATGTCTCAATCTAATACATACATATGTGTATATATATCTATGTATATATAATATATATCTACATCTATATTCTATATAGATATATACACATATATCTATATAGATATATACACATATATCTATATAGATATATACACATATATCTATATAGATATATACACATATATCTATATAGATATATA
>CAUYLG010066036.1:0-39257 GCA_963573385.1 Cacajao melanocephalus | reverse complement strand
TTGTTAAGCACAATTATTGGCATAAAAGAGGTTTTTAATACCCATTTTTAGACTGCATTCTAGCCTGAGCAATAGAAGAAGAATCCCGTTCTCTCTCCCTCTTTCTCTTCCTCTTTCTTTCTCTCTTACATTCTTTTTTTTCTTTCTTTCACTCTCACTTTCTTTCCTTTTTCTTTCTTTCAAAAAAAAAAAAAGGACTGTCAACAAGAAGTAAGTACTCAATGATGTGGAGCATCTGGAACATCTTATGTTGTGGAGGGGGAGTTAAAGTCAGTACAACCACTTTGGAAAACCGGCTGTTTTAGTCTAAAATTATATGCGCATGACTCAGCAAATTCTACTCCTGGAAAATTCTACTCCCATAAGAAATGAGTATTTATATACACCAGAAGTTGCATATCAGAATTTCCACCAACCTGGGCAACATGGTGAAACCCTGTCTCTACTAAAAATTACAAAAAGTAGCTGAGTGTGGTGGTGAGCACCTGTAGTTTTAGTTACTCAGGAGGCTGAAGTGAGAGAATTGCTTGAACCCGTGAGGCGGAGGTTGCAATGAGCCAAGATTGTGCCACTACACTCTAGCCTAAGCAACAGAGTGAGACTCTGTCTCAAAAAAAAAAAAAAAAAAAGATTTTTCATAGTCGTTTTACCATAATAGCACAAACTGAAAATAACCCAAATGTCCATCAGTAGGAGAATGGATAAATAAATAGTGATATACCATGTAATGCTAAACAGCAATTAACAAGCACTACTGCTTTGGGCCAGGTATGGTGGCTCGTGCCTGTAATCCCAGGACTTCGGGAGGCCAAGGCAGGTGGATCACTTGAGGTCAGGAGTTAGAGACCAGCCTAGTCAACATGGTGAAACCCCGTCTCTACTAAAAACACAAAAATTAGCTGGGCGTGGTGGCTTGCACCTGTCATCCCAGCTACTCAGGAGGCTGACGCAGGGGAATCACTTGAACCCAAGTGGTGAAGGTTGCAGTGAGCTGAGATTGTGCCACTGTACTCCAGCCTGGGTGACAGAGCGAGACTCTGTCTCAGAAGAAAAAAAAAAAAAGTACTGCTTTGCACAAAAACATGCGTCTCCCAGACATAATGATGAGCAAAAGATCTTGAGCTATGAATCCATTTAGGTAAGGTTAAATAATAGGGAAAATGAATTTATGGTGAAACAAGTAAAATAGTGATACTGCTGTGGGAGAAATGTTGATTTTGGAGAGGCACGAAGAAGCATTTTGAAATGCTGGACATGGTCTGCATATTGATTGGGCAGTAAGCTATAAGGGCGTAAAAGTTTGTCATAAACATATATCAAGCTCAAGACTTAGATGTGTGTACTTTGCTGCATGTGAGTTATACTTTGTGGGGGAAAGTAAATCAACCAAAGAAGGGGGGAAAATGAAAAGAAAATGATCCTCATTTCCTGTAGCTGTAGGGAAATAGATGCTGAAAAACCAGGCCCGAGATTCAATGGTAAGAGCAGCAAAAGTGCGAAGGAGACTGAATGCGTAGCCTCAAAAACTCTATGCCAAAGCTGAGGCCCTGAGAGGAAAAGTGACTTCCAGAAAACTGACATAGTGACATTTGGGTAGATAAACCTCAGTATCTGGAACCCACAAATTCCCCTGAATCTTCTGCCAGAAGAAGATGTCCTCTCCTTGTTAGAGACAAAAATTTCACCAATCCCTGGAAGCTTTGCAGAAACCTCACCTGAGTCAGGTGTCTTGGAAGACAATGCTTGTCTTCTGTCCAGGATCCGCCACCACATCCTTCATTGCCTTAGGAATAGCAAGGGTCCGAAACAGCTTACACAATCAAAACAATTACAGGACCAAAATAAGAAGTACTAGCAATGATGGACAAATATGTATGAGAGTGAATCTCAAGGGTATCAAACCAGGAGAGTGATGAGGGGATAAAATATAAATCTGTGTAGTGGCTGGGTATGATGGCTCACACCTGTAATCCCAGCACTTTGGGAGGCTGAGGCAGGTGGATCACTTGAGGTTAGGGGTTCGAGACCAGCCTGGTCAATGTGGTAAAATTCTGTCTCTACTAAAAATACAAAAAACAAAAATTAACTGGGCATGGTGGTGGGTGCCTGTAAACCCAGCTACTCAGGAGGCTGAGGCATGAGAATCGCTTGAACCTGGGAGGCAGAGGTCATAGTTAGCTGAGATTGCACTGCTGCACTCCAGCCTGGGTGACAGAGTAAGACTCCATCTCAAAAAAAAAAAAAAAAAAAAAAAGTCAAAAGCTTGTTGACACCGACCGGAGCACTCTCCTGTGACTTGGGGGTTAGCCTCCTGAAAAAAAAAATGTGGAGTCATCCTTTTTTTTATTTTTTATTTTTATGTTTTTGAGGCAGGGTCTCACTCTGTCATTCAGGCTGGAGTGCAGAGGTATGATCACAGCTCTCACTTCAACCTCCATCTCCTGGGCTCAAGCAACTCTCCCACCTCAGCCTTTTAAGTAGCTGGCACCACAAAAGTGCACCACCACACTCAGCTAATTATTTTCTTATTTGTTGTTGAAATGGGATCTCACCATGTTGCCTAAGCTGGACTTGAACTCCTGGACTCAAGCAATCCTCCTGCCTTGGCCTCCCAAAGTGCTGGAATGATAGGGGTGAGCCACTGCATCCCACCAGAGTCATTCTAATATGCTGCTCTTGATGCTTGGCCATGTTGATGTCCTACTGTAAATGAGGTGGAGATACCAGAACTACTTTGGCAGAATATTGAGGAAGGGGTAATAAGGCTCATGGCAGTGAGAATGTTAAAATATGTATATTACACTTATTACATATGATCAGAAAACCCACTATCTGACTATATTTCCCAGGAATCCCTGAAAGGTATTTGCTTCACTAAGGCAATAAGGAATCGATTAAGGAAGTTTGCACTGGGATCTTTGAGAGACTCAATGTCACATTTCTTCTACAAGTTGAAGAGATGCAGCCTTGACACTGGTCCTCTAGTATCAATGGACATAATAAGATTCTGGAATGGCAGAGGTCAGGCAGTGCCACCTAGCTGACAGAGGCAATACAGACATCACTGGTATTAGATAGCAAGGCTGGAATGGCAATCTGAGTGGCCTGACCTACAGACATCTGTGGTGATGGTTAAGAGATCATGCTGTTCCTAGGAACAAGAGAGATGGATACCAATCAATCAGGATGTTCCTTTTTTTTTTTTTTTTTTTTGAGACAGAGTCTCCCACTATTTCCCAGGCTGGAGTGCATGGTGCAATCTTGGCTCACTGCAGCCTCTGCCTCCCAGGTTCAAGTGATTCTCCTGCCTCAGCCTCCCGAGTAGCTGGGATTATAGGCACGTACCACCACACCTGGCTAATTTTTGTATTTTTAGTAGAGACGGGGTTTCACCATGTTGGCCAGGCTGGTCTTGAACTCCTGACTTTGTGATCCTCCTGCCTCAGCCTCCCAAAGTGCTGGGATTACAGGCATGAGCCACTGCACCCAGCCAGGATGTTACTTATTTACCTTATAAAATAAAACACAAAACAATTGAAGAGAAGACCGACATCAGCAGCAAAATGGAAAAATATTGTGGTCTCTCATCCAGTTTTCAGCCAGTTCATAGGTGAGAGCCCATAATTAAAGGGGAGTATATGCTTCCTTAAGAAAGGACCATCTAAAACCTGCTCAAGCATGTACCATAAACACTCCCCCAATCATTCCCCAGAAGATCTCGCAGCCATTTACTAAAAAAACTGTACACTGGGGAAAGGCATTTTCCAGGCATTTTGAGGACTGTTACGTAACAGGGTCTGAACTGCTACCAAAACAAGCAAACTCAAAATGCCATCATAGACCGCTGAGTAGAGGAAGGACTTACGGAGGCCAAGTGGTAAATGCAGTTCCGGCCCTAGTCCTCGTTACTGTGTGCAACAGTCCATTTTAACGCTGCTGATAAAGACATACCTGAGACTAGACAATTTACAAAAGAACAAGGTTTCATGACTTACAGTTCCACATGGCTGGGGAGGCCTCACAGTCATGGCAGAAGGCAAGGAGGAACAAGTCACATCCCATGTGGATGGGGGCAGGCAAAGAGAGAGATCGGCAGGGAAACTCCCCCTTATAATACCATCAGATCTTTCGAGACTTATTCACTATCAGGAGAACAGCAGGGGAAAGACCTGCCCCCATGACTTAAAAACCTCCCACCAGGTCCCTCCCACAACACGTGGGAATTCAAGCTGAGAACACATCTGTGGGGACACAGCCAAGCCATACCATTGTGCGTCCAAAAATTCTGCAAAAAAGAATCCTGAAGAACAGAAAATAACCTATTCTGTGGCTATATCCCCAGTTCTCAGATGTGAAGTTTGAATAGACACACTTACCAGCTGGCCAAACTTTTACAGTCCCTGCCCCATTGTATAAAAGTTATTATGGTAAGAATAGCTAGAAAATGACCCTGAAAAATGCCCTCCTGCCACCAGCGTGCCGAGAGAGCAACTTAGAAACATATCCCAAGAGGAATTTGGGGAATAAGCACAACTCAGTTATTTAAAGGATGCAGAGGTGTTGGTTTCCATCATATCCCTGTTTAATTTACCTGTATGACTCCTGCAAATACAGGATGGATCATGATGGTTAATGGTGATAAACTTTTTTCATTTTCATTTTATCCATCCCCAGTCCCCCAACCAGGGTCCCCATCTTCCCTCCCCATCCCTGCTTAACCTCACTCAGAGCAGCCAAGCCCTCTGTCCCCAGCCCCCACTCTCAGCTTTCCTCCCTCATGACTTTGGGATCTGCGTGGCTCAGTCCTTTCCTACATCTCTGCAGCTTTTGATGTCAAGAACTACATCCCTGCTCCTTGATGCTTCTCCTTTTTCCACTGCTAAGACACCATCCTTACCTGGTTCCCCTCCTATCCCTGTGGTCTGTGTTCTCTGCCTGCCTCTGTCCCAGGGCTCAGTCTCAGGACTTGCTCTCCACTGTGTTCTGGGGAGACTTCATCCTCTCTCCCAGCTTCAGTGACTCCACTCCCCACCACACACTGATGCTTCCTAGGCCATCTTTGTCTTTAGCCATAAGATGCCCCCAGGGTCCAGGCCCCTTGGAGTGAACATGTCCCAAACCTGCCTTTGTACTTTCCCTGTGTATCTGTTCCTCCCAGTTGCCTGGACTTGAGCCCCATTCTTTATGGCCTGGACCATGCTCATCCTCCTTTGAGACCTCCCCACCCTCATCTTCCGCATCTGGTCCAGCCCTCTCACCAGTCCCTAAGCAATATTCCAGATATACATATCTGTCTCACACCTTCCCTTACTGGCATTTGAAGACCTTCACAATCCCACATTTTCCCTCCCCAAATTTCACCCATGCATGGGAGGCTTCATGGGTCACAGCACACCTTTGCAAGGTTCAGGTCTAAGACCATCTCCTCCGGCTGGGTGCAGTGGCTCACGCCTGTAATCCCAGCACTCTGGGAGGCCGAGGCAGGCAAATCATCAGATCAGGAGTTCAAGATCAGCCTGGCCAATATGGTGAAACCCTGTCTCTACTAAAAAATACAAAAATTAGCTGAGCATGGTGGCGTGTGCCTATAGTCCCAGCTACTCAGGAGGCTGAGGCAGGAGAATCACTTAAAACCGGGAGGCAGAGGTTGAAGTGAGCTGAGACTGCACCACTGCACTCCAGCCTGGGTAACAGAGTGAGATTCCATCTAAAAAAAAAAAGACCACCTCCTCCCAAGGAGCCTTCCCTCTCTCCTCCCAGGTAAGTGCCCCTCCCCAGTTCCTTATTCCACCAGGTCCTGACCGCACCCTGCTGGCAGTGTCTGTACCTGGCTCTGTCTTCCCCACCCCTCCTCTGATGCTGGGCCAGCCATGTAAAGCTGGTGGCAGGGACGGATGGATGGATGGATGGATGGATGGATGGATGGATGGATGGATGAGTGAATGAATGATGGAGGCAGGGGCTCAGAGCAGGGAGAGGGATAGGCCAGTCCTTGGAGGAGCTCCCCTAGCCCTTGAGGTCCCTACTTCCACCTGAAGCAATGGTGATATGTTAAATTTAACCACCTGGTAGCTTCAACTGCAGTTGACGGAGCTGAATGTAGTATCTTTAATAGAAAAAATCAACACAAGCTCTGGCTCATGGTGTATAGCTCTTGATCTTACAAACATGTTCTTTTCAACATCTTACTATAAAGAAGATCGAAAATCTTTACTTTTACATAAGAAAGTCAGAAGCACATTTTACTGTCTTAACCCAGGGTCAATAAACTCTTCTGCTTCCTTCATAATACAGTCCACAAAGTTCTTCATGATCTCGATATTTTCTAGGAAATCAAGCTGGTCCACTATGATGTCATACTAGGTAGACTTGGTGAATAAGAAGTGACAAGTTAGCTGGGCATGGTGGCGTGTGCCTGTAATCCCAGCTACTTGGGAGGCTGAGGTGAGAGGATCACTTGAGTCTGGGAGACTGAGGCCACAGTGAGCCATGATTGTGCTACTGCACTCCAGCCTGGGTGACAGAGCAAGACCCTGTTTCAAAAAAAAGAAAAAAAAATGACAAGTACTCTGGATGCCCAAGTGGGACTCATGTCTGCCAGAGGATGGCAGATAAATACTACAAAGGTGTTGGAGGTCCAATATTCTGAGAAGTCATGGATAGTCCTAAGGAAGAGGAAAACTTGTTATACTTTACACAACTACCACTAAGAAAGAGGCACAGAGCTTGGTGGGCCTCTTTAGATTTCAGCATACACTGAATTTCAGAATATCGATCCAACCCATTTATTAAAAGATTAAGAAGGCTGCCAGCTTTGAGTGGGTCCAAGAGGAAGAGAAGGCACATCAGCAGTTTTAGGCCACTTGGGTCATATATTAACTATGGATCAATGGTATTAGTGGAACCCTTGATATTTAAGAATTTAAGGATATTGTAGATTGCAGGCAAACTTTAATAAAAGAGGTACAACCCAGACCCTAGGATTCTGACAGAATGTGATACCTTATGGGAGCAGAGAAGATGATACTTGTCATTTGGAAAGCAACTTCTGGTGTGCTACTAAGCCCTAATAGAGACTAAGCTTCTGATACGGGACACCAAATGACATGTGACCAGAGCTACCCAATATGGATATGACAAGAGCCATTAAACTATATATTCAGATGAGTGAAACAGCAATTACTTATAAAACGTAAATGGTGCATACAAAATAAAGTCCAGGATGTCCATGGGGCACAAGCAAATTCCATGAGTAGGTGGCCCAAGTTCCCGTGTTTCCTATTTCTTTTTCTTTTTTTTTTTTTTGAGATGGAGTTTTGCTCTGTTGCCCAGGCTGGATTGTGCAATGGCACAATCTTGGCTCATTGCAATCTCCACCTCCTGGGTTCAAGCTATTCTTCTGCCTCAGCCTCCTCAATAGCTGGAATTACAGTCACCCACCACCACACCCAGCTAATTTTTGTATTTTTAGTAGAGACGGGGTCTCTCCATGTTGGCCAAGCTGGTCTCAAACTCCTGACCTCAGGTGATCCATCCAACCCAGCCTCCCAAAGTGCTAGGATTACAGGCGTGAACCACAGCACATGGCCCTATGTCTCCTATTTCTATTGCAACAAGCCTTACTTTACCATCTATGACCAACTGATGGGGGAAGATATGACTTAGGCTTCATTGTCAGATGGGTTCACTCAAGATGTTGTTGTGAGCCACAAATGGACTACTGGAACACACAACTCTACCCAAGAATGGTGCCAAAAGGTAGCAGCAATGGAAAATCCTTCCAGAGGCAGAGCTATGTGTGCTAATGAAATTTAGCGTTTTCTTTAATTATATAGGTAGATAATAAACCACAGTAATACTGACAGTGTGATGAATAGAAATCATATTTTCATTTTACATTATTACTTATGGCTATTATTATTTTGAAATTGTCACAGTGATGATATCTCGTTATTTAATTCATTAATAAACATTTACTGTATATTAATATAAATTGTCTCTTTTGTAATTCTATATATTTTATCTTATGCTTTTAAGAATGTTATTTTGAAAAAGAGTTTTACAAAATGGCTAAATTTAATAGAAAAGATCAGTACAAGCTCTGGCACACAATGTATAACTGTTGATCTAACAAACCTTTTTTTTTTTTTTTTGAGACGGAGTCTGGCTCTGTCACCAGGCTGGAGTGCAGTGGCGTAATCTCAGCTCACTGCAACCTCCAACTCTCAGATTCAAGTAATTCTCCTGCCTCGGCCTCCCGAGTAGCTGGGACTACGGGCATGCACTGCCATGCCCAGCTAATTTTTGTATTTTTAGTAGAAATGGGATTTCACCATGTTGGCCAGGATGGTCTCCATCTCTCGACCTCATGATCGACCCACTTTGGCATCCCAAAGCGCTGCGATTACAGGCATGAGCCACCATGCCCACCCCAAACATGCTCTTTTCAATACCAGTAATAAAGAGAGTTCACTAAGTGGTTAAGTTTAATATATCACCATTAGCCAGCCAGATCCATCTGGTTTTTGCAGACGCTAAAGGAGTCATAGCACAAACGTGGTTGAGAACCCTGTCCCAAAGAAACTCACACAGCAGTGCCTAGACACATGCAGGGATGGTTATGCCAACGTTGTCTATCACAGAGGGGAGTTAGTGGTAAACTATGTGTTCATCATTAGAATGAATAAGTTACATGCTAACGTTTATTCCACATTATGAAATACTATACATATACATCTAAAACATGGATTCATCTTAAAATGATACATTGGGTAAAAACAAAAAGAATGCAGCAAGATCTACAGCATGGTATAATTAATGAATATGTGAAGGGCATGCCCATAAAATACTATCTATATATATTTTATACATATATATTTAAAGAATATATACATGTTCAAGGATATGTATTAATGGTATCACATTTAGAGCAGGAACCCAAGACTGGGAGTAGGTATAGGACAATGGAACTTCCTGGAAGAGGATATTAGAAAATACAAAAAAAATTTATAACATATGAGAGGTGCCTTAAATTAAACAGTAATAATAGTGCATCATAAACCAAGAAGTATATGTAGTCCATCTCTCTGATCCAAGACCAAACAAATAAACCAAAAAACTCTACCATTAACAGAATGCAAAGGCTACTTTTTTTTTTTTTTGAGACAGGGTTTCACTCCATTGCCCAGGCTAGAGTACAGTGGCCAGATCACAGCTCACTGTAGCTTCAACCTTCCAAGGTTCAAGTAATCCTCCTGCCTCAGCCTCCCAAGTAGCTGGGATCACAGGTGCACATCAGCACATCCAGCTATTTTTCTTTTTTCATTTTTAGTAGAGATGGGGATATACTACGTTGCCCAGGCTGATCTCAAATTTCTGGACTCAAGCGATCCTCCTGCCTCAGCCTCCCAAAGTGCTTGGACTACAGGCATGAGCCACCACACCTGGCCACAAAGGCAAATTTAAAACTATGGAAAATAACTATTTTAAAAGACAAAAACAAAACAAACAGGTGAGGCACAGTGACTCAGACCTGTAATTCCAGCACTTTGGGAAGCCAAGGCAGGCGGATCACTTGAGTTCAGGAGTTTGAGACCAGCCTGGGCGACATAGTGAAACCCTGTCTCTACTAAAAATACAAAAATTAGCCAGGCACGGTGGCGCCCCTTTAATCCCAGCAACTTGGGAGGCTAAAGAGGGAGGATTGCTTGAACCCTGCATAGAGAAACCCTGTCAGAAAAAAAAAAGGAGTGGGGGACTAATATCTTCAATATATAATAAGATTTTATTAATTAATAAGAAAAATAAATATTTTAAAGTAAACAACTCAAAGCAGGTAATTAATAAGATATGGATACATGAAAAGAAAATGTTTAGATACACAAGTAAAATAAAATATCACGGGTATTATCACGGGAGAGGAAAATCTAACCTCTCAAACACTGCTAGTGGGAAAAAAAATGTGGTACAAACTTTCTGAAGGAAAATTTAGTATGTATTAAAAATGCCATAAAAATCTGCTCTAAAAACCTACAAATCTTTGGCACAGCATTTGCAGGTCTAGAAATATATCTTAAGGAAAATTTAAAAGTACATGGATATTTAGTTACAAGGATATTTATGGTGACATTGCTTCTCACAACTGAAATGTGGGGGAAAAGTGATTAGATATTGGCAAAGGAAATGGTAACATACTCATATAAAATAGGATAGTGTCACTGAAGTAGTATTAATAAGATGGGAATGTGTTTAAAATATAACAAGGTGGAAAACAAACAAAATTTACATAGTATGACCCATTTTGTGATTTAACACTTTAATCAGTTTTTTTTTTTTTTAGATGAAGTCTCGCTCTGTTACCCAGGCTGGAGTTCAGTGGCGCCATCTGGGCTCACTGCAACCTCGATGCATCCCAGGTTCAAGAGAATCCCCTGCCTCAGCCTCCTGAGTAGCTAGGTCTATAGGTGTGCACCACCACGCCCAGCTAATTTTTGTATTTTTAGTAGAGACGGGGTTTTACCACATTGCTCAGGCTGGTCTTGAACTCCTGACCTTGTGATCTGCCCACTTCGGTCTCCCAAAGTGCTGGGATGACAGGCACAAGCCACTGTGCCCAGCCTTTTTCTTTTCTTTTTTGAGACAGGGTCTCGCTTTGTTGCCTAGGTTGGAGGGCAGTGATGTGATCACAGCTCATGCAGCCTCTGCCACTCAGGCTTGAGCAATCCTACCATGTCAGCTTCCTGAGTACCTGAGACTACTCAGTACCTGTAGTACTGATGCATCCCAGGTTCAAGCGAATCCCCTGCCTCGGCCTCCTGAGTAGCTAGGACTATAGGTGCACGGCACCACACCCAGCTAAGTTTTGTATTTTTTGTAGAGAAGGTTAAGTATTTTATGTTGCCCAGACTGGTCTCAAATTTCTGAGCTCAAGCAATCCGCCCACCTTGGCCTCCCAAAAGTACTGAGATTACAGATGTAAGCCACCATTCCCAGCCCTTTAATAGCATTTTTGATCATAAAAGTTTCACGTTCATTAAAAAAATCTGGAAAATAAAGGTCAAAGAACACAAAAGTCACCCACAATTTCACCAACCAGATATATAATGTATTTTATATAGATGAGAAGCTAACGTTAACAAACAGAATAAAACATACTCTTTGGGAACCCAGAAGTCAAATGTAATTTCTAATCCAAATGTTCATGAAGGAGTAGTTTTTGAAAAGAGCAAATTATGCAAAAAAGCGTAGAGATGTAAGTTGGGTAAATTTTCCAAATTCTGATCAGGAAACAAATCTGACTGGAAAGAGGTAGGAAAAATGAATGGAACAAGAGCCACCTATACTGAACATTTGTTGACCCTTTACTAAACACTACAGGCCTGAGGTATAAAAGAATTTATGATCCACTGCCAGGAAAGCACAAGTTAAAATTCAAAGCTGGGGTTCTGAAGACAGGCTGCCTGGCATTGAATCACAGCTCCACTACTCACAAGCTCTATGTCACTGGGCAATTTAATCTCTCTGTCCCTCAGATTTCTCAGAATGGGGATGATATAACCCTACCTTTTGGGATGTAATACATGTAAAGCACTCTGAACCATACTTGGCTTGTAATAAGCTTGCAGTAAATGTTAGCTATGGGCTTTGCAAACATCAGTGCAGCAATGGAACCACATCCTTAAAGAGCAATCTGAAGCCCTGCACATCAATGTGTATTGAATAAATGACTCGGCATGAAGCTGCGCACATGCTACATTCCTCTCCTTCAGGTTTGGTTCAGCAGACTCTGTCATACAAGTACAAATACTATGGCTACTATTAGAACCATTAAAGCTGAGAATGATCGCCCTCCTGGGTAGCCTCTGTATACAGACATAATATTTAAAAATCAGTATATAATCTCTTAAGGAGTTAACTCTTACCTCTCCTTCCTGATTCTTAGAATCGGATTGCAACACTTGTTATGCTCAGTACAGTTACGATATTGGTCTATAAAGATACGTAAGACGTGGTATCCATCTTCTCAGAATTTAAAATCACTTAAGAAGATGATGTCAAAATACCTAAGAAAACTAGGTGATTCTAGTATATTAGTTTTCTATTGCTGCTGTAACAAATTACCACAAATTTAGTGGCTTTAAAAACTTTTTATCTTACAGTTTGGGAGGTCAGAAGTCTGAAATGAAACTCATTGGGTTAAAATCAAAGAAGCAGCAGGGCTGCATATGTTCTGGAGGCTTGGAGAGTGTCTGTTTCCTTGATTTTTACAACTTCTGCAGGCCACCCACATTCCTTGGCTTGTGGCCCCCTTCAAAGCCAGAAATGTTGTGCTGAGTCCTCCCATGCTGCATCTTTCTGGTTCTGGATTCTGCCTCCCTCTTCCAGTTTTAGGAACTCTTGTGACTACAGTAGGGAGCCTGGATAATTCAGGATAATCTCCCTACCTTAAGATCCGCTGATGAGCTACTCTGGCTTGTTCTGCAATCTTAATTTCTCTTTACCATGTAAGCTAACATATGCACAGGTTCTGGGAAGCAGGATGTGGACATCCTTGGGGGGTGCTATGGACTGAATGTTTTTTCCCCCAAAATCTATCTATTTATCAAAACCTAATCCCCCAATGTGATAGTATTAGGAGGTGGGGCCTTTGGAAGGTGATTAGGAAATGAGGGCAAAGCTCTCATGAAGGGGATAAACAGGGAGCCATAGAGTTCCCTTCTCCCTTCTGCCATATAAGCACACAGCAAGAAGATGTCTATGAAACAGAAGCTGTGCCCTCACCACATGCTGAATCTGCCAGTGCCTGGATGTTGGACTTCCCAGCTTCCAGAACCACAAGAGAGAAATTTCTGTTGTTTACAATCCACTCAGTCTATACTATTTTTGTTATGACAGCCCAAATGGACTATAACCGGGACCATTACTCTGCATACTTCACCTAGTACGTGATAAAGACCAAGCGAGATCAAGAAATGGTATATGAAGGTTCCGTGGATTTTAATGTCACTGTAGGCAATTCTCCTGCCTCAGCGTCCTGAGCAGCTGGGACTACAGGTGCACACCACCACGGTGGGCCAGGTTCTCATAACAAGATGGTCAGGGAATGCTGAAAGAGAAAGGTAGATTTACTCTGGCCCTTAAAAGACAGATTCAGTTTTAGAAGTCCAATATGGGGGAGAGGGGGTATTCAGGTGAGAGACGGTATAAGAACAAGGCCTGGAAAATGTAAGGTGTGAAGTGAGACTAGGGAACAAAGTGAAGAATATTTTGGCTGAAGGTTCACAAAAGAAGGAAGAAGTGTGAATGGGAGTCGGAATAAGAAGGGCTGGGGAGTTTGATCCCTATCCCTTTTCAAAACTAACTGACCCCAGAATGGTTTGAAACTTCATAATGTACTGATTGGAGGATCATTAGAAATTAAAACCTTTTGAGTCTAACATCTTGATGAAGTACCATCAGAAGATTAGTACATACAGTGCCTGCCTGGATTAAAGCAAGCAGCCAAAAATGTCCCCTCAGATAATGATCAAAATTTGGTTTTTCCCCAGTTTTAACACACCTAACCCATACAAAAATCAAAACACTTGCTTTAGTAATAACAAATTAAATATAATGCTAAACCTCACCCGTTTTGCATTTTGATTATACAAAACAACATGCAAAAATATTTTTACCATTTTTACATGAGAAGGGGATCTCTTTCCCACTTTATGTGAAGAGTAATGTTGAGGGTGAGGTTCTTTTTTTTTTTGGAGACGGAGTCTCACTCTGTCACCCAGGCTAGAGTGCAGTGGCACGATCTCAGCTCACTGCAACCTCCACCTCCTGGATTCAAGCAATTTTCCTGCCTCAGCCTCCCAAATAGCTGGGACTATAGGTGTGCACCACCACGGCTAGCCAGGTTTTTTTTTTTTTTTTTTTAAATAAAGATGGGGTTTCACCCTGATGGCTAGGCTGGTCTTGAACTCCTGACCTCAGTTGATCCACCCACCACGGCCTCCCAAAGTGCTAGGATTACAGGCGTGAGCCACCACGCCCAGCCCAGGCCAGGTTCTTATATCAAGCACTGTATCAGGCCTCGTCCTTCATTTTCTTTTCATTTTTGTATAGTATAAAAATTGCATTTTACAAGGTTCATTGTACCAAAGGGAAAAAGCATATTTTGCAATATTTAAGTACTTCTGAAATAGGCTGTTCCAAAAATTACTGTAATATTTTCTATAGCTCACCTCCAGAATGTTAATTTGAGTTTTGTATCACCTTTTTTTGAAAAATGTATTATGTATAATGGTAAACAAAACAATCAAAAAACCCCTAAATGTCTAACTGTACAAAAAGTAAAGAGTAAACAGCAAGTTTCCCTTTCTCCTCCCCTTGAGCTATAATATCTTAGTTCACCTCCCCAGAGACATCCGCTGCTCTCTGTGTCTCAGGTGTCCTTGCAGAGAGAATATCCGTACACCCAAATGGGGGCACGTACCATAAACACCACTCTGGGCCTTGTGTTGTCACTTTCCTCCCAGCTTTTTAGAAACTACTGGTGCCATCGTTCAGCCTCACTTCCAAGTACTCAGAGCTCTGCATTTGGATTCAGGCATAATGTAACAAACCCAAGAAGGATTTTCTTTGAAAATTGGCTTCTTTCAGCCACAAATTCATGGGGAACGAGCTTGGCCACAAAAGTTTAAGTTATAATAGAAATAGAATAACATCATAAACGTGTGGTAGAAGAAAGTGGAAAACACTACTACTGCTACCAAAGCAGAAAAAAAAGAACTAGTGAGTTAAAATAATTTAATCAAGTTTGAAGCTCAAGCCCAGATAATAAAGATGCCACAGAAGGAGGAGCTTAAAAGGAGGGGTGCAAACAAGCCATCTTAACATTCTCCTACTAAAAATACTGAAAGTACTCAGCAGGGACCCTTTTCCTATAATGGCCTAAGTCATCTCGGCTCACAGCAGCCTCTGCCTCCCGGGTTCAAGCAATTCTCCTGCCTCAGCCTCCCGAATAGCTGGGACTACCAGCATGCACCGCCATGCCCGGCCAATTTTTGTATTTTTAGTTCAGACAGGGTTTCACCCATGTTGGCTAGGATGGTCTTGATCTCCTGACTTCATGATCCGCCCATCTCAGCCCCATCAAAGTGCTAGGATTACAGGCGTAAGCCACCGCTCCTGGCCAATGGCCTACGTCTTAATCTGCCTTCTCTTTTGACACTCCAGAGAAAGTCTGACTTGGTGGAATTTCTTTGTGAAATTACTCTAGTTCTTCATCAAGGAAATTTGCATAGACAAATTTGTTGCTGTACAGCCTGTTGGAGAGATGGAAAAGATAAGGAGGCCAGGGAAAAGAAGGGCTGTCCCACCTCATCTCTTCCAAGATTCCCAAGAAGAAGGTGCTATGGTTTGAATGTCTCCTCCAAAACTCATATTGACATTTCATCGTCATTGTGATGGTGTTATGAAATGATTAGGAGATAAATGGATTCCTGCTGTTATCACTGGAGTAGGTTCCTAACACAAAGCGAGTTCAGCCCCCTCTGCTCTTGCGCTGTTGTGTCCTCTTAACTCTTCTACCTTCCACCACGGGGTAGGGGTGGTGGTGGTGGTGGACACAGCACAAAGGCCTTCACCAGGTGCTGGCACCATGCTGCTGGACCTCCCAGTCTCCAGAACTGGGAGCCAAATAAATTTCTGTTCACTATAAATTACCCAGACTATGGTAATCTGTCATAGCAACATAAGACAGACTAAGACAGGCTACCCAAACTCTATGTGATAACAGTGGACAGAGCCAGTAGGTGACCCCAGGCATGGCCTGGGATGGTGGGAAAGACAGATGGCATAGGGGGAACACTCCAGAGAGAACAAATGCAAGAGGCAGCTCACAGTAACTAAGATTTGCCTATGGAATCAGGTGCCTTTGAATCAGCACACCACAGTATACTGATCTGGAATGAGTTACCCTGTGACTCAGTTTCCCCATCTATGACATGAGGCTAAATATTAGTGCCTAAGCATTAACTGAAAAATATGGGCCAGGTGCAGTGACTCACGCCTATAATCCCAGCACTTTGGGAGGCCAGGTGAGCAGATCACCTGAGGTCACAAGTTCAAGACCAGCCTGTCCAACATGGAGAAACCCCATCTCTACCAAAATACAAAAAATTAGCCAGGTGAGGTGGCACATGCCTGTGATCCCAGCTACTTGGGAGGCTGAAGCAAGAGAATCTCTTGAACCCAGGAGGCAGAGGTTGTGGTGGGCCGAGATCGTGCCATTGTACTCCAGCCTGGTCAACAAGAGCGAAATTCTGTCTCAAAGAAAAAAAACACACACACACACACAAACACACACAAATTAGCTGGGCATGGTGGCACATGCCTGTAGTCCCAGCTACTCAGGAGACTGAAGCAGGATAATCACTTGAATCTGGGAGGCAGGGGCTGGAGTGAAAAGAAAGAAAAAATATATGTAAAAAAGGGCTTAGAATGATGCATGGCATATTGTGAGTACTCAATAAATGCCCCATGGATTACAGAAGTGGTCTTCAAAATGGACTAAGACCTACCTGGCTCTAGGCACCTGCCCCTTGCTTTTTCTCAACCATGCCAGGAATCCTCCTGCCTCAAATCTTTGTACACGCAGCTTCCTAGGTCCCCAGTGCTCTTCCTGTTATCGGCATGGCTGGCTCCCTCACCACTCCAGGGCCTGCTCAGATGCCACCTTCACGGTGGGATCTTCCATTACCACCAAGAACTGCTCCCTCTTCCTCCTCTGTTTTTCCTTTCTCTGTATCACATGTCACCATCTCATAAGTCATATTTTTCTTTTTCTTTTTTTGAGACAGGGTCTGGCTCTGTCACCCAGGCTGGAGTGCAGTGGCATGATCTCTCATGAACTCACTATGGCCTCGACCTCCCAGGTTCAAGTGATTCTCTCACCACAGCCTCCCAAATAGCTGGGACTATAGGAACATACCACCATACCTGGCTAATTTTTGTATGTTTTTGGTAGAGATGGAGTCTCACCATGTTGCCCAGGCTGGTCTCCAACTCCTAAGCTCAGCAATCTACCTGCTTTGGCCTTCCAAAGAGCTAGGATTACAGGCGTGAACCACCAGGGCCAGCCTGAATTGTCTACCCACCCGTCACTCCCTCTCCCCTATCAATAACACATAAGCTCTACAAGGGCAGACATTTTGTTTACTGATGTATTTCTAACACTCAGCAAGCACTAGCATACTGCAGGTGCTCAATAAATATCCGTTGAATCAACAAATGACTATTTCACAATATACCCATTCTCCTGTTTAGGTACGTTTAGACATGTGTGTTGCTTTCAATTTTTGCTGTTACAAACAATGATGTGATGAACATTTTTGTATATATTTCCTTGTGCACATGCGAGTTTATCTAGAAGTAGAACTTCTGTTTCATGGATTAAGCACATCTTTAATTTACTAGTTATTACCAATCAATTCTCCAAAGTGGTACTTATTTGTTTTCCCACCTGCAAGGTATGTGACTCCTGCTTCACCTTGACATTACTTAACATTATCAAACTTAATTTTTTGCCAATCTGAGTAAAACATGGTAATTCATTTTAGTTTTAATTTGCATTGACCAAGTTACTAGTGAGTTTGAACATTGTGTGTTTTTTGGTCATTTTGACTTTCTTCCCTATGAATTGCCTGCTCATATTTTTTGCCAGCATTTTTAATATATTCTGGTACCAACATTTTGTCAGTTTTATGTATAGCACATATCTTCTAAAGTGTTTATTATTGTCTCATAACTCTTTAAAAGTGGTTTTTTGATGCACAGTAGTTCCACTTCTTAGAGACAAATTATCTCACGTTAATTACTTCTTTTTATTTTTTTTGAGATGGAGTCTCACTCTGATGCCCAGGCTGGAGTGCAGTGGCATGATCTCAGCTCACTGCAACCTCTGTCTCCCAGATTCAAGTGATTCTCCTGCCTCAGCCTTCCGAGTAGCTGGGATTACAGGCGCCCACCACCATGCCCGGCTAATTTTTGAATTTTTAGTAGAGACAGGGTTTCACCATATTGGCCAAACTGGTTTCAAACTCCTGATCTTGTGATCTGCCCACCTCTGCCTCTCAAAGTGCTGGGATTACAGGCATGAGCCACCATGCCTGGCCTGTTAATTAGTTCTTAAAAATGTTTAGAACTTTTCTGACATAGATTTAAAAATACATTTTGGAAAAACTACATAGGCATTTATTTTTCAGCAAGATCTGTTACTATCTTATAGAATACATGTCTTCCATGCACAGATTTGGGGATATGCTTCTCTAAAATGGAGGGATGAACAGAAGAGTTTTTAGGGTGTTTTTTGTTTGACTAAATTTTATTTTTAGAGACAAAGTCTTACTATATTACCCAAGCTGGCCTCGAACTCCTGGCTCAGGCAATTCTCCCACCTCATCCTCCCAGGTAGGTGGGAGTCCAGGCATATGGCACCACACTGCAGCTCAGGACAGGAGGTTTGTGAGCAGAGTACAGACACGATGGAAGCAGAGTAAAGGAAGAGAGAATACCTATTATTGTTCTCTTAATGTTTTATGTGGAGGATTTTGCCTCCACCATCTTGAGCTTAGACAGTTGTTTAAAAAAGTCTTGACTGATTTATACAATAGCGGAACTTATTCCATTTGAAGATTTTGTTTTAACCAAACATTAGACGAGGCTGACGTCATTCTGCATGCTACTCCACCAATAGCCTAGGAAATCCCTTTACTGAAATACATTACTTCATATATGAAAGGCTTAATGTTGTTGCAATGTTCTGGCTATTACAAAAGATTTAAGATCAGAAATGAAGTAATGGGATTCAGGCAGATATGTTCATTTTTGTTTCCCTAAATGCCTGATGATTATCCCTGGATTATTAAATGCCTAAACTCTAGTGTGACAGAGTAGGCCATCAGCCCACGGTTCCTTCCCTCAGATTGTCAAGGAAACACTCTAGATTCCTTATCAAGTTTGATCCTTTAAAGATAGGAAAAGTAAGAGGCTGCTTCTTGAAACTCAATTCTGATCCTCTTTTTTCCTTCTCAATTACCGTCTCAGGTGGACATACTGATCACTTAAATGATGTTTAATTTCTTCATTGATCCCACCTTCTATTTCTTTTAACCTCTATTTATCTCAACAGAATTCTACATCCCAGATCACTAGAGTAACTAGTAAGGTTGTCTAGACATCGTTAGCCAAGTAACAGCTTATTCAGACCCACAAAAAATGTGCTATGAGAACATAAACTAATTTTACTTCAAAGAGAGAATATATTACCTTTTCAAATACCATATTATTATTAATAATGTTTTAATGAAAGAAAGTACTGAATAATTTCTAAGTACTCTAACTAAGACAATATAAGAAATTACTAGATATGAGAAAAAACTAAAGACAATTTTAAAGCATTCAACTTAAACGTCTATAACTCTGCATGAGTATAAAGGAAAAATAATTTTATGGTAAACTACCTGATGAACAATCAGGAACAATGATTTGTTTCACTAAGAAATGCTTGTTTTAATTTTATCAGCATCCTATAAATTGTCTCTTTTATGTAATAAGGTAGCATCAATTATTTCCCTCTGCTAATAGATTTAGCTAGTAAGAGATTCACCATAGGCTGGATGCAGAAACCCCGGCACTTTGGGAGGCCAAGGCAGGAGAACTGCTTGAGGCCAGGAGTTGGAGACACGCCTGTGCAACATAGTGCGACTCTGTCTCTACAAATAATTAAAAAATAACCAGGCATGGTGGCAACACCTATGGTCCCAGCTACTCAGGAGGCTGAAGTGCGAGGATCACTTGAGCCTAGGAGGTTGCAGCTGCCTCAGCCATGATCATGCCCCTGCACTCCAGCCTGGACCACTGAGCCAGGCCCTGTCTCTAAAAAAAAAAAAAAAGAAAGAAAACAAACCAAAGAGTAAGAGTGATAGTCCTAGTAAATAATACTACATGTCTTTTTTCACCATAGCTAATAACACACCTTTTTAAAACTCGATTGAGACTATTCACCAGAAATTATAAATTGTAAACTTTTCACTACTGATAGCTGGCAAAGGACACAAGGAAGAATTCAATTCTGCAAAACACAGAAATAAATTTGTTTTTAATTTGTATAAGATAAATATAAATAGACAGTGATCTCACCACTGCACTACAGCCTGGGAGACAGAGTGTGACCCTGTCTCAATCAATCAATCAATCGATCGATTCATTATAGGCCATAAAAAGATCACAAGTTAATTTTAACACTGCAGAACTTCTTACTCCAGAAACATGTCTGGCTCTTCGAATTTCTCTTTATCATTTCCTAGTGTATGGCATGCTCTCTTTTTTTTTTTTTTTATCATTTTGCGAATTTGTGAAAAAATGTTGTTTTCTGTAGCAGGAACCAAGTTCTGTCTTACAAGTGGGGGCCTGGTCTCTGTTAGGCCAGACGAGAGGAAGAGTAAGGGCACTCCCACACTCCAGGGAGAGAGTAAATGACAACTGGCAGAGATGTGGAACCTCTGTGAAGCACATATGGGAACTCTTAGATATGAAGTGTACTCTAAACAGAGTCCCCTTGAGAAAATCCCCCATTGAAAATCGAAAATTTTAACAATTACTGAATTACCATCAGCATTCCAAGAACGTTTTTATTTTTTCAGACCCTACTAAATGAATCAACCTTGCCATACTGGAAAATAAAACTAAAATATTTAGTATTAAAACACATATTCCTTTTCTTTTTTCCCCCCCTCTGAGACGGAGTTTTGCTCTTGTTGCCCAGGCTGGAGTGCAATGGCATGATCTTGGCTCACTGTAAACTCCGCCCCCCCCCCCCCTCCCACCCAGATTCAAGTGATTCTCCTGCCTCAGCCTCCCAGGTAGCTGGGATTACAAGTGCCTGCCACCATGCCAAGCTAATTTTTTGTATTTTTAGTAGAGATGGGGTTTCACCATGTTGGCCAGGCTGGTCTTGAACTCCTGATCTCAGGTGATCAACACACCTCTGCCTCCCAAAGTGCTGGGATTACAGGTGTGAGCCACTACACCCAGCCAAAAACACATATTCCTTTACTATACTGTTTCAATGTATCACATTTCCGGTGATACACGGAAAATAATTTAGCATTCTTCCGGTGATAAATTGAAAAAGTAATATTTATCACTATCTTAGTATAACAAATTTATAAATGACATCAAGATTTAGGAAGAGGAAAGCATGTAGAAGAAGAGAAAGTCAACATTTTATAAGAAAATATATAAATAAAATATTGGGGAAGTGTACAGGAAGAAAATAATAAAATTTTTGGCAGCCATGACTGAAAATAAGCAAGGTGACATATCTAAGACGGTACTGACAGAAAGAAGGAAAATAGCAAAATATCTGAAAATCACAAAGGTACCTAATTGTTTCAAAAAGCTGTAAGGGAGAATACACGAATGGCATTACAGCTTAAAGGGACTATAAGGTGATCCTCCCTTTCAGAGCTGTTCAAACAAATCCCTGGTTATTGTTCTTGCTATTTGAGGAAAATGGTAAGATCCTGTTTACCTTCTTTTGGTCTAGTGTAGATTTCTCTGGTACCTGGTCTGAAGCTCACACTAGTAGCGCCACCCCTTCAGATTACATAACACATATGGGGCATTGGCCTAGAAGGATATAATTGCACCCCGTGATGGTGAAAACTCTTCCTCTCCCTGGCATGAATTATCTTGTCAGATCACAGAATCGCACTTGGATTCAGGCCCTCCCTCTCTCTCTTGCTCCCTCTCTCCCTTCAGCTGAGTGCCTATTTCTTTCAGGCAGTAACTTAGACTCTAGGTATCTGAAAATGAATAGGATATAGTCTTTTTCCTTTAGGATCTTACTATCTGGAAGAAGATACCAAGAGGAAAACAATTAAATACAATGCAACACAATACATTTTTGTACTACAATTAGCAAAGCTTGAAATGAAAAATAATATCCAGTATTAGCTAGAATTTGAGGAAACAGAGCACTGAGTAGGTAACAATTTTTCTGGAGGACAATTTAGTACTATGCACCAAAAGCCCTTCAAAAAAAAAAAAAGTGAGTGCAGTTTGCTTCAGTCACTCTACATCACTCAGGATTATCTAATAAAACAATTAGACAATTGCAAGCATCATGGGCAATACAGCAAGACCCCATCTCTACAAAACATATTTTAGAAAGTAGCCAGGTGGCTGGGTGTGGTGGCTCACTCCTGTAATCCCAGCACTTTGGGAGGCTAAGGTGGGTGGATCACCTGAGGTCAGGAGTTCAAGACCAGCCAGACCAACATGGAGAAACCCTGTCTCTACTAAAAATACAAAATTAGCTGGGCGTGGTCACACATGCCTGTAATCCCAGCTACTCAGGAGTCTGAGGCAGGAGAACCACTTGAACCTAGGAGGCGAGGCTGCAGTGAGCCGAGATCACACCACTACAGTCCAACCTGGGCAACAAGAGTGAAACTCAGTCCCCTCAAAAAAGTAGCCAGGCATGGTGGAATGCACCTGTAGGCCCAGCTACTTGGGAGGCTGAGGGGGAGGATTACTTGAGCCCAGCAGTTCAAGGCCACGATGGGCTTTGATCACACTACTTCACTCCAGCTGGGGTGACAAAGTCAGAACCTGTGTCCAAAAATAATAATTATTGGACAACTTTGACAAGATGTTCACACAAATATATCTATTGTAGCATTTGCTGTAATAGTGAAAACATCACAGTGAATCGCTACATGTCCAGTAATAGGTGATCATATGCTACATCCATACAACATAATACGATCATCACCAACAAGAAGGCTATAGATTTATATGTATCTAGTCGAAAATATGCTTTTGACACATTTTTGAGTGAAAAAAGGTTACAAAGCATAAAATAGATATGATGAAAATGGAACTTTACCTCTGTGGTCTTCCTCCCCAAAACCTATCACCCCAGTCTAACTTTGGGAAAAAAAGTCAGAAAAGTAAATTCCAGTTAAGGGGCATCCTACAATATCCCTGACCAGTACTCATCAAAATTGCCAAGTTCTCTGTAATTAGTCTGTTTTCACACTGCTATAAAGAAATACTTGAGACTGGGTAATTTATAAAGGAAAGAGGTTTAATCGACTCACAATGCCACATTGCTGAGGAGGCCTCAGGAAACTTACAATCATGGCCAAAGGGCATGAAGCAGGCATCTTGTACACAAGGCAGTAGGAGGGAGTGAGTGTGAGAGTGCAGGAAAAACCACCATTTATAAAACCATCAGATCTCCTGAGAATTCACTATCATGAGAACAGCATGGGAGAAACTAACCCCATAATCCAGTAACTTCCCTCCCTCGATATGTGCGGATTACAATTCAAGATGAGATTTGGATAGGGATACAAAGCCAAATTATAGCAGTCATCAACACAGGAAACTCTAGAAACTGTCACAACCAAGAGGTCTCTAAGGAGATATGACAACAAAAAGTAATATGGTATCCTGAATGGGATTCTAGAACAGAAAAATAACATTAGGTAAACACTAAGGAAATCACAATAATCTATGGATTTCAACTAACAATGCATCGATATTGGCTCATTAATTAAAACATATGTATCATACTAATGTGATGTATGTATTTACTGGCCAGATGCTGTGGCTCACGCCTGTAATCCCAGCACTTTGGGAAGTAAAGGTGGGCGGATCACTTGAGGTCAGGAGTTCGAGAACAGTCTGGCCAACATAAAACCCTGCCTCTACAAAAAATACAAAAATCAGCCAGGTATGGTGGTGGGCACCTGTAATCCCAGCTACTCGGGAGGCTGAGGTGCGAGAATCACTTGTACCTGGAGGTGAAGGTAGAAGAATTGCTTGAACCTGGAGGTGGAGGTTGCAGTGAACCAAGATCACACCACTGCACTCCAGTCGGTGGCAGAGTGAGACTCTGCCTCAAAAAAAAAAAAAAAAGAAGATACATATTTATTATATATGCATAGGAAAAGGTGTCGAAGGATATATGGCAAGGTGTTAATCTTTTTCAATCAGATTTATTGAGGTAAATTTACATATAATAAAATGTACTGTTTTTCATATACAGTTCTATTAATTTTAATAAGACATACACTCATGTAACTACCACCACAATCAGCATATAGGACATTTCCGTTAGCCCTGATGCTTTTTGTAGCCCAGATCCTGGCAACCACTGTTTCTTTCCCTATAGTTTTGGCCTTTTCTAGAATGTCATAAATGAAATCATACAGGACATACCCTATTGATTAAAATTGGAGTCTTCCCCTTTAGAATGTGAAATTATGGGTAATAATTTCGTTACTCTTGTTATGTTAGTTATTTTTATTTTCTAATTTTCTATAATAAACTTTACTTTTGCAATTTAGAAAAATAAAAGTAAAAAAATTATGGTGCATATTGTAATAAGAAAGGCAATAAAACTAATAGATTACATAGGAGGACAATTTTTGTTTTTGATATTTAAGTTGCAGAATTACTTCACTAAGGAGTTAATTTTTTTTTTTTTTTTAAGACAGAGTGTCCCCCTGTCACCCAGACTGAAGTACACTGGTGCAATCTTGGCTCACTGCAACCTCTACCTCCCAGGCTGAAGTGATTCTCCTGCCTCAGTCTCTTGAGTAGCAGGGACTACAGGCATGCAACACCATGCCTGGGTAATTTTTGTATTTTCAGTAGAGTCGGGGTTTTGCCATTTTGGCCAGGCTGGTCTCAAACTCCTAACCTCATGTGGTCCACACGCCCCCGCCTCAGCCTCCCAAAGTGCTAGGATTACAGGTGTATGCCACCGCACCTAGCCTGAGGAGTTAATTTTAAGAGACAACGGAAGTTAAGACATGAGCTCTAGGATTAGTCAGAGCTAGGTAAAAATCCTAGTGTGCTACTGGCTGATTGTGTGACTTATGAAAGGCTAGTTAGTACATTTTACCTTCAATAATCCTCACTTTAAAATAGGGTTAAATACAGTACTTGTCTTCTAAGGTTGTAAAAAAGCTTCGATGATAGCCAGACATGGTGGTGGGTGCCTATAATCCCAGCGACTCAGGAGGCTGAGGCAGGAGAATCACTTGAACCTAGGATGTAGAGGTTGCAGTGAGCTGAGATTGTGCCACTGCACTCCAGCCTGGACAACAAAGGGAGACTCTGTCTCAAAAAACAAACAAACAAACAAACAAAAAAAGGCTTAGATGAGACTGTGCACGTAAATCATGAGTATTTATTAACTTTAAGATGGTGAAATTATTTGTATTGTTTATTTGACTATTCTTATTCTGTTGATGATATTTTTGCTTCTGTTAAGCTCTGGAGAGGTGTTTAGATATGGAAGAGCATTCTAGGTCAGGGAACAGAATATACAAAAACAGAGAGTCATGAAGTGCCTCCAAAGAGAGAGAACAGCAAGTAGGGGCAGAATAAGGGGGCATGGAGATTACAGAGCCTACACATAAAGGACCTGGTCAGCTAGTTTAACTTCAGCCTTAGGCCTGAAGACAAGAACGGCTTTGTTTGGCCAAACATGTGTATGTGTCTATACATACATACGAACACACATGCACACACACACATCTCACATCTCTCATTGAACCTTTATGCCAGGTTAGTCTCCCCTTTCTCCCCTCCCACTCCCCATGCTACCAAAGCATTTTACTCCTATCTCCAGTACTGTACACATGGTGCATTGTGATCACATTGTGATCACCGGTCTCTCCCAATAGACTATGAACTCCTACAGACTGTCTCCTACCTCACAGTTCACCTTTGAGGAAGGCCTCATTATGACTCCAACTTCACAGGAAAGAAACGGGGTTAGGCCGGGTGTGGTGGCTCACACCTGTAATCCCAGCACCTTGGGAGGCCAAGGCAGGCAGATCATCTGAGGTAGGCAGTTTGAGACCTGCCTGACCAACATGGAGAAATCCTGTCTCTACTGAAAAAATGAAATTAGCCGGGTGTGGTGGCACATGCCTATAGTCCCAGCTACTCAGGAGGCTGGGGCAGGAGAATTGCTTGAACCCAGAAGGTGAAGGTTGCAGTGAGCTGAGATCACACCATTGCACTCCAGCCTGGGCAATAAGAGTGAAACTCCAAATCAAAAAAAAAAAAAAAAGAAAAGAAAAAGAAACAGGGTTCTGAGAGTTCAAATTATACGCCCAAAATCCAACTACAACTAGGATTTGGACCCAGACAGCCCATCTCTGAACCCAAGCTCCTGGCTGACACTAACATTCTACAGCATACATCGTAAATGGTAAATAAATATCCAGATACTTCTCTTTGTCAACACTTACTAGTGGTTAAGTTAGAGAGGCCCCTATCATGGCCACAGATGAGTATGGATCACAGGAAGGGTCACCCTTGCCCCTCCTGACCCCCCAGTCACGCTTTATATTCAATGCTCTCACATACAGCACCTCACCTAATACCTACAACAAAACCATGAAGTGGGTAGAATCATCCCTATTTTCACAGCTTAGGAAAGAGAGGCTCAAAGACTTTAACTCACAAAAGGTTAGAGGATGGTTAGGTAGACGAGTCAGAACTCTGTTCCCCCAACAATAAGTCCAGGACTCTCTCTCCTCTATTTATCCCTTATTCCCCTCCCTTATCCATTAGGTAAGAGGTTCATGACCTCTTATCTAATGCTCTGGGAGAGCAAAGAGGGTGGAAGGGGTGTTCAAAGACAACTACTTTGAGGTCGAAATTGGACTTCTTTTTTTTTTTTTTTTTGAAACTGAGTCTTGCTATGTCACCAGGCTGGAGTCGGCTCACTGCAACCTCCAGCTCCCGGGTTCAAGCTATTCTTCCACCTCAGCCTCCTGAGTAGCTGGGACTACAGGCGCATGCCACCACGCCTGGCTGCTTTTTGTATTTTTAGTAGAGATGGGGTTTCACCATGTTGGTCAGGATGGTCTCGATCTCTTGACCTCATGATCCGCCTGCCTCAGCCTCCCAAAGTGCTGGGATTATAGACGTGGGCCATCGTTCCCAGCCTGGACTCTTAAGGACATAAGACTATCATTTGGAGTAGGGGCCTGTGGTAAATCCACTATTGCCATGGCTGTGGTACATGAACCACATTGAGTTATCACACATCTAAACAAGTTCGAACAAACCGTAATGCAGGGCAATATCCCTCCCACTTTCCCCTTCCTTTTCACGTAGATAATTACGTAAAGTTAAATTCTTCCCTCTTTTTTCTTTTCAGGTCTCAGCTCAGTTATTTCCACCTCAGCAATCTCCTTCTCACACCTCACAAGCATGTACTCGTTAATCCTCTTCCACCTTTTATTAACCATTATCCAATTGCTTCAAGTAAATCTTTTTCTTTCTGACAGCCTTTGTTCCAGTTATAAACTCCAAAACAACTCCTTACAGTTGGCAAGCACAAAAGTGCCATTCATCATTTACCTAAATTAAGGGAAAGACCAGCCATTTACCTTGAACTGTTCTAGGCTCAGAGAACAACACCAGGTACCATCCTAGACGGTGATCAGATGTCCCCTTCAAAATCTTCTCAGACGGTTCAGTCCTTTATCCCAAGCTAATGAAACCATGCTGTATAGTGGTTAATGTGCCCATGATTGGTCCAAATCCCAGTTCCACTACTCAGTAGCTGTATAATTTGGAGCAGTATTTAACCTTTGCTCCAATTTCCCTATCTATAAAGAGGGATCATAATGGAATCTGCCTCCTAAGGTTGTAAGAATTAAAAGAGTTAATTCATATAAGCACTTAGAATGGTCAGGAACAAGGCAAGAGCAAAACAAACACAGGTTATTGATTTTTTTTTCAAACATGAACATTCAATATTTAAAAAGTTTTTCAATGGGTGGATGCAGTGGTTGACACCTGTAATACCAGCCCTTTGGGAGGCTGAGGCAGGTGGATCACTTGAGGTCAGGAGTTCAAGACCAGCCTGGTCAGCAAGGTAAAACCCTGTCTCTACTAAAAATACAAAAATTAGCCAGGTGTGGTGGTGCACACCTGTAGTCCCAGCTACTTGGAAGGCTGTGGCATGAGAACTGCTTGAATCCAGGAGGCGGAGGTTGCAGTGAGCCCAGATGACACCACTGCACTCTTGCCTGGGCAACAGAGCTAGACTCTGTCTCAAAGAAAAAAAATATATCTTTTAAATTTTCACTCTTAAAAAATACTATTACAAAGTTTTTTTAAAAACTGTATTTTTAACTGCAAATACCGTGTTTCAATCATATAATCAATTAATTATATACCTTTACTACGTAAGCAGAAGACCTGACTGCCACTCATATATTGTTTCTACGGAAAATTTATTTGAGTTCAGGAATTTATTTATGAATGAAATTCTGAAGCACAGTTTACCCAGAAGATTGAATGCTTATATTAAATATCCAAATGCGTATAAATCTGTATCTCATTTGATTTACCAGAAAATCCTTTACTTTTTTGAAAGAGAATTTACTTCCTAAGCAATTCATCTATTTCTGTTGTCATAGCTGCTATGGATCAGGTACTCGTGGAAAAGATAAATCAGAGGGTAAAGGGGCCTGGGATCTTTTCAGTTGTTCACAGGGTCTGGCTTTTGCAACCAGACTCTCAGGTGCTCTAAAACACTGCATTTATATCAAATAATTAGGCTTTACAATCTGCACTTGCTAGAGAGCTTGGTTTCTCGAAGACAAGTTACTCAGCTGAGGGGCTAGACTCTGAATGGACTGAGTACAAATAGCAATCAAGTTAGACCTACAAGAAAGCCGCCCCTGCCTGCTACTTCCTTTTTATCTTTCCAAATAAAGAAACACCATTTTTTGCCTTACAGACTTGAAGTTCCGTTCTCTGTTGATTGACTGATTGATAAAGTCTCACTCTATCACCCAGGCTGGAGTGCCTGGCACCATCATGGTTCACTACCACTTCGAACCCCTGGGCTCAACCTCCTGCCTCAGCCTCCCAAATAGCGGTCACTACAGGTGCACACCACTGTGCCAGGCTAAATTTTTTATTTTTGGTAGAAGTGGTGTCTCCTTTGGAGTTCTGTTATTTTGGAATTAACAGTAACAACAGAATATTTGTTGGTAAAGTTGCCAGATTTAGCAATGAAAATTACAGATATCCCAGTTAAATCTGAACTTCAGAAAGATAAGGAATACTTTTTAGTGTGTGTACTACATACCGCACAAGACACACTTATATGAATAAAGTATTCCTTGTTATCTGAAATTCTGATTTGACTGGCTATTCTACTTAATCTGGTTACCCTGTTTGTTTGCAAGTGAATTACTTCTTTAAGGAAAAAAAACAGTCTCACTATGTTGTCCAGTGCAGTTCAAGACCAACTTGGGCAACATAGTGAGATGCTACGCTGCATCTCACAAAATGCTAGGATTACAGGCATGACCCACCGTGCTTGGCCTGGAAGTGAATTCTAAACATATTACTGCTGTCTCTGTTTCTGTCTGTCTGTCTTTCTCTCTCCCTCTCTCTCTCTCACACTTTCTCTCTCTCTCTTTCACTCTCTAACACATACACAGATTTTCATACTTTGCATACATACATTTTGTAAACAAAGCCCATCAACTTGTATTTACCTTCAAGGTTTAGAAAACTGGTTGAATTCAGGAACCACCAATAATTCTCATTTATATTGAAATTGGGGAATAAATCTATAATCTCATGTAATCATATTTTATCTCTTATTTAGTTCTACACAATTACAGAAATGAGCTAAGTACTGAATTTTTATTTTAAATACATTTACGTTCTCCTTTCTCAAAAAGTAAATGGAATCTGGTGTCTCAAAACAATTTAGTATGATAAAATACTGCCACCTGGAGATCAGAGGCAGGCATGACTAAGATAAACCTGATTTCCAATTCTGGAATAAGAAATGTGAGTTATGTTGACACTCGGTTTAATAATGTCATTCTGCCACTTGCTATCAGATGAATCTAATTTTTCCTCATTTATTCATTCATTTAATGAACACTTGCTAAGTTTCTGTTACATGCCAGACACTATGCCATGCTTGGAGAATATAAAGATGTATACGACCTACTTCCTTCCTTTGAGTGATCTGTAATTTCCCCATTTAACTTGGACTTAGTCTAAGCTCCTGCTTCATCTGACACAGTTCAGTTTTTGGATTTCCTTATTGTTACACACATTTCATCTTCGTTCTCCACGAAATCTCCTAAAGATGTGGAACACAACCCCTTTTCTTTGATTATCATAATGATTCATTCATGACAAGCTGTGAGCTTGTAGAGGATTTATCTTGATGTCTGGGAGCATGGGAGATGTGTGTGTGTGCGCTCACGTGCGTGCGTGTGTTGGTGTGTGCATGAACATTAACAATTGAAAATTGAATAACAGACTTTCATGCTCTCTTTAAAGTCCTCCTCCTTCCCCCCATCTTGACAGGCCTTTCTCCCTCTGGCCCCCAACTTTTTTTCTGGCTCTTAGCAACATTCCCAACCTCCAAACTCTACCCCCATGAACAATTCTTCCCACTTTATTATGCAGAATAATTCAACTTTCTCAATCTCATACTCTTAAACTCAGCCTCCTTTCCGCCTGTGCACATCCAACTCTCAGACAACACAATGGGTCTTCTATCTAGAGTCTCATCCTTTCTCTTGACCCTATATTTAATATTTCCCCGCTGACAGGAATTATGCCAATTTCTTACAATTTGAGTAATAGCAGTTTAGGTTTTTAAATAAATACTTTAAAATAGAGATATAAATGAAGTGTTACGGAAGCCTTTCCTTTCCTTCCCTTCCTCCTTTCCTCTCTTTCTTCTTTCCTTTCTTCTTTCTCTCCTCCCTTCCTTCCTCTTCCTCTGCTATATTGTAAGCTATCTGTACACATATTTCGCAGCAGTCTTGTGATTCTCCATGATAATACTGCTGAATCTGGACTAAAATTCAGGAAAAGGAGAGAAAACTGAAGGGTTGTAATGCACTATTGCCAGTTTGCTGACCGATGATATACTCTGCTTTCTGGTTAAGTCTGTAACACAAACCTTCTAAAGCTGGAGTGTTCCTGTGACAAGAACCAAGAACCTGGAGACAGGATATTGGGAGGATGAATCATCCTCATATCTCGCTGATAACCATCCCTTAATCCTGTTTACTCTCGGCCTTAAAAAGGAAGTCTGAACTTGAAATTGGATTAAAAGTAAATTTCCTAGAGTCATAACCTGAAGCTATCCCAAATACTCATTTTTTTAAAAGAACCATCAGTCAGTGATTCCCCTAAGCTTTAGGATTGGTTCCTTTTCAAACCACTTGGCAGAAAGGCTGGTGTGGCCGGAACTGCTCTGCTAAGAAAAAAAGAGCATTTGCCTAGGCAGTAGTGATGCCATCTGATTAGCATTATGACTGGGCCTAGTTGGGCTTAAGGGAGATTGGTTGAATCACTTTACTTTCAGAAATAAAATCAGGAAGCTTCATTCATTCCTACCTCACACATTTATTGAGCACCTACTTTATGTCGAGTTCTATGCAATGTGCTTTGGATACAAAAATCAAATAAAACATATTTGCCCTCAAGGAAGTTATAGCCTAATGATGAAGACAAGTTTATAAAAAAAAAAATACATGTAGGAATGTTGTAAATGTCTGTCTGTATAACATTTTTTTTTTTTTTTTTTGAGACGGAGTCTCACTCTGTCACCAGGCTGGAGTGCAGTGGTGCAATGTTGGCTCACCGCAACCCCCGCCTCCCGGGTTCAAGTGATTCTCCTGCCTCAGCCTCCCAAGTAGCTGGGACTGCAGGCGTGTGCCACCACATCCAGCTAATTTTTGTATTTTTAGTAGAGATGGGATTTCACCACGTTGGCCAGGATAGTCTCGATCTCGACCTCGTGATCCACCCGCCTCAGCCTCCCAAAGTGCTGGGATTACAGGCATGAACCATGCCCGGCCCATGTAACTTTTAAGGTCTGGTTTTGCCCCTTGTTTTTCCAAAACTATTAATAACAACAACAACAAAATACTTAAAATGGTAAGAGCCTCTATGCTTTTAGGCCTCTCACTAATGCTTACAATGTACAGCCTAGAGTAGACAAGAGCCTGGTTTTCTCCCAACTCCTGGTCTGGGGCACTTTCCATGACACCATACCATGCTTCTCCAGAAATGGTGGCTCTTGGCTCTTCACCAAGTCATTCTTCCTTTCAGTATTAGCAGTTCCCAACAATTCCCAAAAGACTCGCTCATCCACAATAGTATAGCTCTCCAAAGACCTTCAGTGCTGGATAGTTCCGATCCAATCTCTTGGCACCCTTTTTAGAGGGTGCCTCAAGAAGGAATCTTACCAAGCTTTATAATGGTAGTTATAGTACAGCATGGCTTTTGAAATAACTTATCCTTTCAAATCTCAGCTGTAAAGCAAGTGTATATAACACTACACTGTGGCCTGTTTGTCTTAACTGGCCTTCCTGTTTCCATTCTTCAATAGAACAATCTTTTAAAAATGTAACTTACAGCATGTCATGCCTTAAAACTCTCCAATGCCTATTGTGCTTAGGAAAAAAATACAGATTTCTTACATTGGTTTAAAAAACTCTTCCTGGCTGAGAGCAGTAGCTCATGCCTGTAATCCCAGTACTTTGGGAGGCTGAGGTGGATGAATCACGAAGTCAGGAGTTCAAGACCAGCCTGACCAATGTGGTGAAACCCCGTCTCTACTAAAAATACAAAAATTAGCCAGGCATGGTGGTGCAAACCTGCAGTCCCAGCTACTCAGGAGGCTGAGGCAGAAGAATTGCTTGACCCCATTAGGTGGAGGTTGCAGTGAGCCAAGATCGAGCCACTGCACTCCAGCCTGCGTGACAGAGTGAGACTTCATCTTAAACAAACAAAAACACCCTTCCTGATCTGACCCCCCTGCCAACCTTGGGGACTTCATCTCATACTACCTCTCCTTGTCCCCCTGCACTGCAGACCACTACACTGGCATTCTTTCAGTTCCGTGAACATGCCAAGCTCATTTCTGCTTTAGGACTTCTTTTCTTTTTTCTTAGCTGTTTCCTGAGCAGACATGCAAAGAAACATTGAGCAGTGACTATCTTGTCCAAGGCATTCTGGCATTGGGGGAAATGGAGGTGGAGGCACACTTAGAAGATGATGGATAGGCTTCCAGGTAAAAACAAACAAAAACTGACACAAGAACAGAAAATTAAACACCGCATGTTCTCACTCATAGGCGAGTGTTGAACAGTGAGAACACATGGACCCAGGGAAGGGAGCATCACACACTGGGGTCTGTGAGAGGCAACTAGGGTAGGGACAGTGGGGGGTGGAGAGTTGGGGAGGGATAACATGGGGAGAAGTGCCAGATATAGGTGATGGGGAGGAAGGCAGCAAATCACATTGCCATGTATGTATCTATGCAACAATCTTGCATGTTCTTCACATGTACCCCAAAACCTAAAACGCAATAAAAAATATATAAATAAAAGAAAAAGAAAAAAAAGAAAAAACAAAAACAAGAAACAAACAAAAAACCTCTCTTCCCTAGAAGAACCACAAAGGACAATAAGAGAATGATTGTGCTTCAGGAACTGAGATAGAGTATCCGTTTGCTTTGAGAAACCTGCCTTCTCCTTTATGGCAGCGGTCCCCAACTTTTTTTGGCACCAGGGACCGGTTCTGTGGAAGACAATTTTTCCATGGACGGGATGGGGGTAGTTTGGGGATGAAACTGAAACTGTTCCACCTGAGATCGTCAGGCTTTAGTTAGAGTCTCATAAAGAGCACCGCCCACCTAGATCCCTCGCATGCGCAGTTCACATTAGGGGGCGGGTTCCTATGAGAATCTCATGCCACCGCTGATTTGACAAGCAGGTGGTAGCCCAAGTAGTAATGCTCACTCACTGGCCACTCACCTCCTGCTGTGTGGCCCAGTTCCTAACAGGCCACGGACCAGTCCCAGTCTACAGCTGGGGGTTGGGGACCCCTGCTTTCATAGCACCCTAACTTTCTCAAGGGAAAGGACAATGCGTGTTTGTAGCTCAATAAATAAGGCTGCACAACAGAAGCTTCCAAACCCATTTGTCACCTGAGGACCTTACAGAAAGAGAGGCTCCTGACTCAAGTAAAATGTGAAAAAACTTATGACGGCCGGGTGCGGAGGCTCACGCCTGTAATCCCAGCACTCTGGGAGGCCGAGGTGGGCAGATGATGAAGTCAGGAGTTCGAGACCAGCCTAACCAGCATGGTGAAACCCCGTCTCTACTAAAAATAAAAAAATTAGCTGGGCGTGGTGGCGCATTCCTGTAATCCCAGCTGCTCAGGAGGCTGAAGCAGGAGTATCACTTGAACCCGGGAGGCGGAGGTTGCAGTGAACCGACATCACACCACTGCACTCCAGCTGTAGTGACAGAGCGAGACTTTGTCTCAAAAAAAAAAAGTTATGACACTTATGATTCCAATGGAGATTTGAATATTTACTGCATATTTAATAATATTAATCAACTGTTACTGCTTAGGAATCATAAAGGCATTGTGGTGAAGTCTTTAAAAGTTTTAATCTTTTAGCAATCTATATTAAAATATAGATTATATAAATATATTAATTAAATTATACCTGAATTTACTTCAAAATAATACTAGAGAGGAAAAAATATCAGGAGGGGGCATTTTTTTTTTACAGGTTCCATGTGAATACATATTTATCAGATAAATATTACAGGTCATCACATTATCTAACTACATACAGCTTTGCAAGACTAGGAATCACAGTTTTTTGACCAAAGTATACAAATGCATTGTATATACAATATACAAGGACAATGACAGTGTCTGCATGATTTACTTCTACCCGCACTTGTGGGTGTGTTTACGTGTGACCATGTGAATCACCTGAGATTATGATATCAGAAATTTGTAAGTATACATTGTTATAATTTTCTTCTGAAATCCCTGTGTCTTTTCTTATCTTCATAGCACCCTAAGAAATAACACAACAAAAATTCCATTTCACAAAGGGTCAGAGTCAACATCCCTGATATCAAGTATAACTGTCATCACTGGCCAGGGGTTAATGGCTGGATGAGGGGTTCATTATATTCTTCCGTCTTCCTCAGTATATATGTTTGAAATTTTCCATAAGAAAAAAAAATATTTTTTTAGAATAGAGATTTCTGGGCCCCCAGCAGATTTTTCTCTCAATGGCTCTCCACTGTCATTACTAGGAAATTCTCCAGTAGTACTCCTCCCTACCTACCTATACTATAGTATATATTAGTACTGGGAGGCAGGGGAAGGGGCTTGTTAATCAAAGCTCCCATTCTAAATATCATCTTTAGGAAGAAAGTATCTGATTGGAGTAATTTATACAAGGTATGCATTTAACAGTTAATCTAAAGGACAGATGTTTGCAGTTTAAAAGAATTAAAGGAAATATAGAAAATGTGAAAGACAATTTCTTTCGGGGAGGAACTCCAGATTTTAGATTGAAGAAATCACACTTGAAATTCACCTCTACAACAACTCTATCTCACAGCACCCTGTGCCTAGGTCAGTACAAGCCCACCACACTAACCCTCTGCTTCCTCAAGCATGCTAAAGTTCATTTTGCCTAACGGCTTACATTTTAACCATATGTTTTATTCAAAGATGCTTTTCTTTTTCTTTTCTTTTCTTCTTGAGACAGGGTCTCATTTTGTAACTCAGGCTGAAGCACAGTGACATGATCATAGCTCACTGCAGCCTTGACCTCCTGGGTTCAAGCGATCCTCCCACCTCAGCCTCCCAAGTAGTTGAGACTACAGGTCTGCATCACTATGCCCAGCTAAGTTTTCTACTTTTTGTAAAGACAAGGTTTTGCCATGTTGCCCAGTCTGGTCTCAACTCCTGGGTTCAAGCTATTTGTCTGCCTCAGCTTCCCAAAGTGCTGGATTACAGGCATAAGCCACTGTGCCTGGCACTCAAGGACGCTTTTCCTTCAGATCATTCCACGGCTGGCACATGCACCTCATTCTTATCTCTACCTCAAAGCTGCATTTTTGGGAAGGCCTTCCCTGATACTTCTTCAGTACAAACTCCTTTTGACCTTAAGCTGTTACTTCAGGACTCTTATCTCACTAAATGAAACTATTTTATTTGTATTCTACTTTATTGTCAGTCTCTTATATCAGGAATATAAGATCTCTGACTATAAAGTTCTTGTACCTTTTGTTGATAGATGCATCCTAACCTCCTATCACAGGGTCTAGCTAAAATAGGTATTAAAAAAATAGATATTCAAAACCTGAATACCTATTTCTGAATATCTGAAATATGTACATTTAGAAGGGTACTTTCCTGTGTCCCTACATCATGTTGCAGGTTGTAAACACAAATGCTACAGGGCTCAAATGGGTACTAAAGGCAAAGAAAAACTAGATAGTATTTGAACTGATCTAAAGGAGGCAGATGCTTTTCAGCTTGAACCATTGTTGCCAGGCTACAACGCAGATCTAATGTGGTTAGATCTTCCCATTAATTCATGAGATGCCACAGATCCATTTTTTTATTCTTTCAATTTTAACTGTTAGCAACCAATTGGAAAAAAAGTAGCATGTGAATCACCAGTTGCAAGCTCTGTTCATACAAACAAGACAATTCGAGATTAATTAAAAGGAGAAACTGGGAAAAGATACTGAGAAGACTGTACAGTAGTATTTGTAATGCGGAAAAATGGGTAACAACCTAAACGTCCATCACTATCGGGATTCCCAAATAATTTGTTGCAAACTTACTTGATTAAGTCTAGCTATATTTATCAATGTGGCTAGATCTCAAAAACACAGAGTTGGCTAAAAAAAATCAAATTGCAGATCAATACACAAAATATAATAGCATTCATGTAAAACTTCAAATGCCCAAAACCATTCTACATATTGTTTATAATACATAGTAATAGTTTAAGTATAGAAACCTAGATTGGCAAGATACATATCAAATTCATGATCCTGGTTGCCTCTCAGGGTGGTAGTAGAGTGGAACTGAGAATACAGGACACTTGCCTTATCTATAATGCTCTATTTCTTTCATTCTGGATAGTGGGTGCGTAAGTGTTCCCTCTGTGCTTTTCTTTTTAAAACATTTCAGAATTTTAAAAAAATTCGCGGGTGGTGGAAGAACACCCTATCCTAGAAGCCAGGAGACTGGAGTTGTCTTTGCTCTGCCTTTTCTAGCATGGATACAATCTCAAGATATAGTTTCCCATTAGCTAATGCGAGGGGAGTACGTGGTGTTCCTTCAGTCTCTTCAATCCAAGGCCCTGTAAATCTAAAACCTTCCCACCTCCCGCTCCCACACTGGGAAGGCTACCCAGATCAGGCAATGAAACGTGGATTTTTTTCGCTCCTTTAAGACAGAGCTCTTTCTCTCAGCCTGCAATTCCTTCTCCAGAAGCTGTAAGTATAGCAGAAGTAGAACTGTCTTTGGCGACAGAGAGACACCAGCATCAATGAGACTTTCTCAGCCTCAAATTCCCCATTTCTAAAACGGGGATTATAACTCCTACCCATAAAATTGTAGAGAGGTTTAGATAAAACGTTATGTCTAGCGCCCGACCAGAGCAGCTATTAATAGTGATAACAGACTCATTTAGGGGCTCAGCATTACGGTCGCTGAACAGAATCACACTTTTCCCATTGCCTTGGAGCCTAAGTTAGTTTAGCCGCGAGAAGGTCGGGCAACCAATGGAAAACAATCAAGGAACAGTTGAAAGGCGACACTCTGGTTCCGCCTTCGGGTTTGCTCGAACAGCATTCTGGGAATTGTAGTTCATGCGATCTGACACTCACCGAGGGGCGGAGTAGCTTCCGGGGAGGGTACCGCATTTCCCGTTTCTACCTTCACTGAAACCGTTTATTGCGTCTTGCTTCTGGGTCACAGAGCCTAAAACGACACTCCCAGCCATGAGCCTTCCTTTCTATGCGCGCCTGAGTTACAGCTGAAGTCAGGACAGGAGAAGCAATGAAATGCCAAGGGCGGAGACACAAGCGATAATGGGGGAGCAGGAAAAGGCGGGGCTTCCGCCTGGGACATGGAGGCTCCGCCTCCCACGTCACTTCCGTAAACAAAGGTAGCTGCGGAGGCGCGGGTCCCGGGATGTGACCCGGGCCCTACTTGGGGCTGCGGCGGTGGCGTCTGAGGCTGTCGGCTCTTTGCGGGTTGCGGAAGGGGGCCCCAATCCCCTTCTTCTTCAGGTATGTAGTGGAAGCAAAGAAACTTCCGCAACCTGCCCCTTTAGGCCCTTCCCCCCGCTGTGGTCACTGATGGGTACTGGGCGGTGAAGGTTCATCGCTTCGGCAGATTGGGGAAGGGGAATGAAATGATGTCAAGAGGGATCCCCAGTGGGCCTGCTTGGAGGCAAGATCTGGCACTTAAAAACAGTGTGTGAATAAGTAACTATGAGCAGTTTACTTAAATCTTCTTTAAAACATTCTTTGCTGTTTAATATACAAGAAGGGTTTCTGTGCTCTTGTGACAGATGTGACTTTACAAAAGCGAGTAAATCGCGAGTGCTGGCTCACCAGAACATTGTGGTTTAGACCAACATTAATTTACTTGCATTGCTTTACTTCCTAGATTTTTTTTTCTCATACCACCAAGTGTGTATTAGCATCGTTAAATTTCAGGCCAGCGTGTTTATGCGTGTCACACGTTTTTACAGATCCTTACCTCTTCAGAGAACTAATAACCCATCGTCTCTATTCAGTCATCTTTCAGAGTTCTATTTAATTTGTGCTTCATGTTGCGACAAGCCCAGAATTATTGTTCTGCTATCAAAAATGCTTTTTTTTTTTTTTTTTTCCCTGAGACGGAGTCTCGCTCTGTCGCCAGGCTGGAGTGCAGTGGCGTGATCTCGGCTCACTGCAGTCTCCGCCTCCCTGGTTCAGACGATTCCCCTGCCTCAGTCTTCTGAGTAGCTGGGACTACAGGCGTACACCACCATGCCCGGCTAATTTTTTATAATTTAGTAGAGACGGAGTTTTACCATATTGGCCTGGATGATCTCGATCTCCTGACCTCATGATCCGCCCGCCTCAGCCTCTCAAAGTGCTGGAATTACGGGCGTGAGCCACTGCTCCCGGCCCAAAAATGTTTAAAAGAAAAAATGTTAGCCAAGGTTTAAGTGGATTTACAATTGGTATCTGGTATTAGAGACTGGGCATTGGAGCCTTTCCCAGAAAGCTCTTTGGGGATATTGTAGCTTCAGTTGTGACTGTCTAGCGTCAGCC
>CAUYLG010066035.1:0-62880 GCA_963573385.1 Cacajao melanocephalus | reverse complement strand
TACACATAAATATAATACATGTATATATAAATATATTCATATAAATATAAATGAATGTATATATAAATATATTTATATAAATATAAATACATGTATATAAATATATTTTTAAATACATGTATAGATATTTATATATGTATTTATATTTATAAATATATTCATATATAAATATATTTTTAAATACATGTATATATATTTATATATGTATTTATATTTATAAACATATTCATATACATGTATATATAAATATAAATATATTTACATTTATATATTTATAATCACATGTATATATATTTATATATACATATATGTACACGTGTACATATGTGCACTTATATAAATATATACATATAAATTTATATGTATATATTATATGTGTACACATATGTACACGTGTACATATAAACATATAAAATATATACATATAAATTTATATGTGTATATTTATATGTACACATATACACATGTGTCATATATATATATTTATTTACACTCACCAGCCTATGGAGGATTCACCACCAGACTGGGAAGCAACAGCCTGGACTCCGAGTCAGCCACTCATCCGAGCACAGACGAGGAGAGGTCTCATGGAGCTTTGGTGCTGTCTGGGACCCCAGCTCTCTTTGTAACAAGTTGTTTGTCATGAGGCCCAGTCACAAGGGCCCTTCGCAACTTGACTCAAGGAACACAAAAATATCAACTTGTTTTTGCGATTGTCTGTTGTTTCTCAATAACTGATGTAATGAAACAGATTGAAATAGACATTTCTCCGAAACGCTGGATGAACGCCTCAAGGGGCTTACACAACCTGCTTCTGGACTTGGTGACCATTGTTTGTGTCCATGTTCAATTGAGTTCAGATTTAATATTTAACTTTCCCTCCACACTATCCACGTGCATGGAACTGGGGAGGGAGCCAAATCTGCAGAATAAATGTGATTGCTGTTTAACACCCCCTCCCCTCCCTGTTGGTACAAGATTAACTTGCTGGGACCCTCACTGTTTGCCAACTCACATTTCTTGTTTGTTTTTTATTACATTCTCTGCTTTTCCCTTTGTCTCTTGGGTTTGTGATGTACAAACAGAATCAGTATTTGTATTTTAGTGGTGTTTGGGAAAAAGTAGGGGGTATAACTTGATATCTTTACTAAACGCTGATTCACTGATATTTTTTACAATTTCATTTGAATAATTTAATGTTATGTAGACCACATTGTAATGGGCTACAAAATGTCAGCTTTTAATTTATTTCATCCCATATGATTATTATCAATTTCTTGATTATTCCATTATGATGTTTTCACAGCTTTCAGTGTCTTCTTATTGCCAATAAAACAGATGAAAATTCAGCACCCAGGGTTCAAGATGACAAAATCAACTCCTTTTCTTTATTTTTTTTCCTAGTATATATAGTTTGTTTGTAAATCAAGCTTTTATGGAAATGAAGGGGGGAGAAAACAAGAACATAAAAACCTGCTAACATTCTTTTTTTCTGCCTCAACCTGCTAAGATGCATGATTCCTTGTACTCTGAATACCTTGGCCCTCAAAAAATATAATCCATTTTAACCAGGACATCTACATAACTTTGCTCCCTGGAGTCCTATGGAACAGAAGCAAAAGGTCAAAATATTTTCATAATGTACATTTTTTCTTATGAAAACATATTTCTTGAATGGATTTCATGCCAAGTAATATGTAGACCTAATCCCTAGGTCTTCATATGTTAACACGGCACCATGGGTAATGATTCTTTAAAAAATAAGTAATGTTTGCATTTTCTATATAACATCAACCCAGCAGAGGAATAAGAGAGTGCTTCCAATATTTAGTTAACCCTATAAGTGAGAGAATTATTTGACTTAAAATTAAAATAATTACTGTACATCTTGATTCTCTTCACATTTTTCTCTTTATTACTATTTTTGTCCTGTTAGTTGTCACTCATATTACAGAAAATGATGCATCCTTTATAAGACATAACAATTTTTGCAATTAGCAAGATTCATATTAAATGATTAAAGAAGTATATGCTTTTTATTGACAAAATTGAAAATTATATAGGGAAAGTCTTTCTTTCTTTCTCCCTCCCTCCGTTTGTCCCTTCCTCCCTCTTTCTCTTTCCCTTTCTTTTTCCCTTTCTTCACATACATGTTAGTATTTCTTTTATGAACAAAGAGGAAGAAGAGAGAAATGTCCTCAGAAGGGAAATATGTTCATGATCTGTATTAATTCAGTCATGTACATTATAAACCAGCCACTATTTTAATTTTGTATTCTGTATTTGAAGTTCCTAATCACACTTCGTTTCACTCCATCTGCCCTGCCCTTCCCCTAAAGCTTTATTTTCCTTTACTATCCTAAGAGTCACCTTTCATAATTCACTGGGAACTCACATCTTTAATTTTAAGATGATTACTCTCTACTTCTCTAATGGCAAGAATTAAGAGAAGCTGATGAAATCACAAAGGAGAGGAATTCCACGTGCCTCCAGGAGTTAGCCTAGCAATTCTCAGAAAGTAGGAACCAGAGGAGGCAGCCTCTAAGAACTCCAGCCTCTGGACACTGGCACAGATCCTGACACTGCACAGGGCCAATGTGTTACAGGAAGGGGGTCCTGATCTAGACCCCAGAGAGGGTTCTTGGAACTCCCACAGGAAAGAATTCAGGGTGAGTCCATAGAGAAAAGTGAAAGCAAATTTATTAGGAAATAAAAGGAACAAAAGAATGGCCACTCCACAGACAAAGGAGCTCTGAGGGCTGCTGGATGCCTGTTTTTATGGTTATTTCTTAATGGTATGATAAACAAGGGTTGGATTATTCATGCCTCCCCTGTTTAGATCATATAGGGTAACTTTCTCATGTTGCCATGTCATTTGTAAACTGTCATGGCGCTGGTGGGAGTGTAGCAGTGAGGACCACCAGAGGTCATGCTCATCACCTTTTTGGTTTTGGTGGGTTTTAGCTGGCTTCTTTATTGCAACCTGTTTTATCAGCAAGGTCTTTATGACTTGTGTTGTGTGCTGACCTCCTTTCTCATCCTGTGACTTAGAATCCCTTAACCATCTGAGAATGCAGCCCAGTAGGTCTCAGCCTCATTTTACCCAGCCCCTATTTAAGATGGAGTTGCTCAGGTTCAAATGTCCCTGACAAATTCATTCCCCACCCATGTATATGCTTAGAATCTCATGGAAAGAGTTGTCAGCCCTGCTCATGCTTCTAGATTTTTGGAGTGGCACAAAATGATTAAGAAAATTAGACAGTATTTTACAATTTGCAGTAGAGTGAAGGGTAACTTGTTCTACCCTTTACCTGCATTAAGTTTATAATTTAATAGCACCTTTCTGAATTTCAGCTTTGGTATTTAACTGAAGCAGGCTGAAAAGTTTCTTTCAAAGCTCCTGAATAGTAAATTAATAGTTCTGGTTTTAGAAAGATGTTTAGTGGCTTCAAATTCTGGGTGGCATTTCTCTGCACAGGCTCTGAATAAAGTTACCAATGCCTCTTTTATTGGAAATCTATTTCTGTAAATGAGATCTTCAGTGACCAAAGTCAGTTTTTTCATTTAGAAGTATGCTCTGAGAAGACATGAGGCCCTTTGAGCCATCCTTCCATATGCATGCCCTCTGGCCCTAGACAAGCTCCTGGAACGTCAGGAATGACCTTGGATGAAATGAACTGATGACTGGGTTAACCCTTCTTGGTGTGGTGGTTTTTATCCTTGCGGTTGTGTCTCCTAAAATCTGTCCTACGAAGGAACTTGAGGTCATGGGTTAGTTCTGCTAACCTCCACTCTGGATCTTATTTCTGACTTACTGAGTAGCCTCTACTGAACTGGTGACTCCTGCTCAATATCTTCATACACCTGAGTCACTGACCACATCAGATGGAGAAGAAAGAAATCCTGGGTTAAGCAATGAACAACTTGCTGTTGTTGTTGTTGAGACAGGGTCTTTCCCTGTTGCCCAGGTTGGAGGTCAGTGATGCGATCATGATTTACTTTAGCCTCTACCTCCCTGGCTTAAGGAATCCTCCAACCTCAGCCTCCTGAATAGCTGGGACTGCAGGCACACACCACCATGCCCAGCTATATTTTTTTAAATTTCTTGGTAGAGAAGGGGTCTTGCTATATTGAATAGATTGGTCTTGAACTCTTGGGCTCAAGGGATCGTCCTACCTCAGCCTCCCAAAGTGCTGAGACTACAGGTGTGAACCACAGAGGCTGCCCCTCGATAACTTTTATGTGTAATGCTTGGCAACAAATAAAGCAAAACAGATATCAGATTAAATCTTGGAAAACTCATGCATCTGACATTGTTAACAACATGTGATTCTATTATACATCAAAGATGCATGTTACCAGAAATGGTCCTGATCCAGACCCCAAGAGAGGGTTCTTGGATCTCGTGCAAGAAAGAATTCAGGGTGAGTGAGTCCATAGAGGAAAGCGAAAGCAAGTTTACCAGAAAAGTAAATAAATAAAAGAATGGCTACTTCATAGACAGAGCAGCCCCGAGGGCTGCTGGTTGCCTAGTTCTATGGTTATTTCTTGATCACTTGCTAAACAAGGAGTGAATTATTCATGAGTTTCCCGGGAAAAGGGAGGCAATTCCTGGAACCGAGGGTTCCTCACCTTTTTATACCATACAGGATAACTTCTTAATGTTGCCATTGCATGTGTAAACTGTCATAACTCTGGAGGGAGTGTCTTATAGCATGCTAATGAATTCTAATTTGCATATAATGAGCAGTGAGGACCACCAGAGCTCACTGTTTGTCACCATCTTGGTTTCGGTGAGTTTTGGTGGGCTTCTTTACTGCATCCTTTTATCAGCAAGGTCTTTGTGACCTGTATCTTGTTATCTTGTGCTGACCTCCTATCTCATCCTGTGACTTCGAATGCCTTCACCTCCTGGGAATGCAGCCCAATAGGTCTCAGCCTTATTTTATCCAGTTCTTGTTCAACATGGGAGTTGCACTGCTTCAAACGCCTCTGACACATATATTCTTTAAGCAACAAAACTATTACAATCGTATCTTGGCGTGTCCTTCCAAAATGTGTTGTGATTTCTTGTCCTTTAAGCAGGAAATAAGAAATATATGATAATGTTTCGGAGTCCTTGTGTGACTGTGTGTATGGGTGTCTGTGTGTGCCTGACTGTGTGTCTGTGTGTGTGATTATGTGTGACTGTGTGTGTCTTGTGTTTGTGTGTTTGTGTGACTGTGTGTCTCTTCATTGTCTGTGTGTATGTATGTTGGTATGTGACTGTGTGTGTGTGTGTACGTGAGACTGTGAATCTGTGTGTGACTGCATGTGTGTGTGACAGTGCATGTCTCTGTGTTTGACTGTGTACATGTCTGTGTCTGTGTGACTGTGTGTGTCCAAGTGTGTGCATGTATGTGTCTGTGTGTATGAGACTGTGTGTGTGCATTTGACTCTGTGTGTGTGTCTCTGTGTGTCTGTGTGTGTATCTGTGTGCATTTGTGTGTGTGACTGTGTGTGTGTGACTGTGTGTGTATGTGTGTGTGAGACTGTGTGTGTGTGTATGACTCTGTGTGTGTGTATCTATGTGTGTGTGTGTGTGTGTGTGTGTCTGACTGAAAATCATCAATATGAGCATTGGCGGATTTTTGGGGACCAATGTTGGATGCAGTGAGGCCTCTGAAGCTGACTAATCTTGTTTGTTCCTTTATTTAATGCTCTCAGGCAAGCACGTTTCTGAGGTTTTTCTCTTAGTTTTTTAATGACCGATCTTATTGCGGTGTGCTGTCACTTTTTATTGCTCTCAGTGTGCTTTTTCGTAACAGATTTCACATGTGCAAATTTGCTTTTTGTAAACAACCTTTGAGGAAGAAAGCTTTGTTTTCTATGCTGTTAAGTTCCATGAGGGAAGAACCTCATTTCTCTGGGTCTCCTTGCATCTGGCACATAGGGAGGCTGAAAAGAGAGCTCACTAAATATTCACCGAGGGAATAACCAATTCTATTTCAATGGAACATAAAGGAAGAGTAAGTGTCTCCGAATCCAAATGGCTGGACGATGCCTACAGTTCATGGGCTTGAACACAGGGACTCGGTAGGTCTACACTGGCTTCTAACAGGTCTAAAGATCTCTTGGTTCTTGGTTATGTCATTGGAAGGTGTACTTTCTTGGTATAAATTCTCCTACTTTATTTCCCAAGATCTCCTTGCCCACTTCTTCTTGCAAATCCTCCTTTTTCCTCTCCATGTTGTTCTAGAGAGCTCTGTTATGATTACCGTTTGTGATATCTTTACTCAGGGATTTCATTTGAATTTTGCTGTGTAGTCAGTTTGAGGGAGAGACCCTTCAAGGAACATGACCACTCATTGCCTTTTGCAGATTTTTTTTTACTACACTTGACTTTAATTACCTTACTCTTACTTAAATTCTTTGAGTGCTCTCCTGTTTCCTTTGCAGCTGTTTACATCCATTTAAATCTCTTCACATCAACAAAGCCACTTACTTTGTCCTGGTAATTTACTGGTCCAGATGTTAGTTACTGCCTATAGGATTTTTTTTTTTGCCAGTTGATTCAAGATCTATCATTTTTCTCTGTCTACGCTGGGTATCATTTCTTCTACAAAAAAAAGTAATGAGCCCACATTATTAAGGGACAATTAGTAAGGTAGTTTTTATACATCCCTTTCATTTTATTGGGGAATTTTCCTTTCCTGTTACTCACGCCACTGTGGAGAATAGACTGAGGGAATTTACATCCTGAATGTGGTGGTGGAACATCATGGTAATTCCTACTGATGATTTATATTGCTCAGTGTAATTTTTCAATTTCAGAAAAAAATCTCCTTAAAGGATTGTTAGACTGAAGATAATCACAGTTGCATGCCTTCTGTTATTTGTCCCTTTAGAAATATTTAGTAAACATCTCAATGTATTTTATTTGACAATTAGCTTTATTAGCAATTGCTATTGATAATATAGTTCTCTTACTGGAAAGGGATTGTGATCCAGACCCCTGGAGAGGGTTCTTGGATCTCACGCAAGAAAGAATAGAGAGGAGTCCACAGAGTAAAGTCACAGCCAGTTTATTAGGAAAGCAAAGGAATAAAGAATGATGGCTGCTCCATAGGCTGAGCTGAGGCATGGGCTGTGGCTCTGGGCATACTTATCTCTTGATTGTATGGTAAGCAAGGGGTGGATCATTCATGAGTTTTCTGGAAACGGTGTGAGCAATTCCTGGAACTGAAGGTTCCTCTCCCTTTTAGACTATATAGGGCAACTTCCTGAGGTTGCTGTGGCATCTGTAAACTCTCATGGGGCTGGTAGAAGTGTCTCTAAGAGACATTAGTGTATAAGGAGCAGTGAGGACCACCAGAGGTCAGTTTTGTCACCATATAAATTGGAGGGAGGATTTTTACTTAGCTATATCCTCTAAATTGTAAATTCTGGGACAAGGCTTTTATTTGATTTTGGAGGGATTTGGTCAGCTTCTTTACTGCAATCTGTTTTATCAGCAAGGTCTTTATGACTTGTATCTTGTGCTGACCTCCTGTCTCATCCTGTGACTTAGAATGCCTTCACCGTCTGGGAATGCAGCCCAGTAAGTCTCAGTCTTATTTTACTGAGATCCTATTCAAGATGGAGTCATCTGGTTCAAACGCCTCTGACAGTTCCTCAAAAGCATGTCACCGTGCATCGTGAGAAGCTCACTTCAGTAAATAGTGAATGTCAAATCATCCACAGAGTTATTATTTTGAAATATTATTTCTTCTCATCAATTACAGTTTTCTAAACTCTTGTTAAAGGAAATAAATCTGCATTGGGTTACAAATTCTATGCTTGCTTCCATTTGTTTTGTTTTCTTAATTTTTGAGAATGAAGGTGACAGATGACAGACATGGAAGGAGATTCTTAAAAATATCTTTCCTCTGCATCTCATTCTTTGTAAACTGACATTTCTAAGACCCAAGAAAGACTTACGCTAAGATAGGGATAATTATGCAGGATCTTTTCACATATTTGATAGAAAAAAATTGCAGAAAGAGACATGCATGTCAGGAGTGGCTGATTGGGGGAGCTGAAGGCAAGGAAAGACAAGCTTGAAATGCTCTTCACCTCCAGAGAGGATCATTTAGCTCTGAGGGAGGTTAGAAAAGGGAACAATGGGCTTGTTCGTGTTAACAGAGAAGATATGTCAAACTTTTCTGCTTGCATTTTTATTTGTGCTTTCTTTTCTTTTTAATTGGCTCCCCTGTTACATTTCTTTCCTGATTTTCAGCTTCTGACATCATGTGCACGCATGTGGCATCTATTCTGAATGTGATAAATGTTCTGCAGAAAAAGGTATGTCCAAAGGTCATAAAATTTGTCCTGACTCAGATACTTAGGAAATTCGTAAATCTGGGCAAGTTATAGGGCATCAGTTTTCATGCCTAGAAAGGGACTATGAGCCCTCCGTGGTATACTTACAGCATTGCAGGGATAGTAGGGGAGTCAAATGAGTTACTGAATGTGACAAAACATGTATGGATACCATTAAGTAGGAGATGAACATCATATAAATTGGAGGAAGGATTTTTACTTAGCTATATCCTCTAAACTGTAAATTCTGGGACAATGCTTTTACTAATGTGCTCAGAAAATCATTGGGGGGGGGTCTCAGGCAATCATTCGAGGGGCCTATAAGATCACAACATTTTACATAATAATACTGAGATACTGGTGCCTTTTTCAAGGAGAAATCTCTCAGGTGTGTACAGGGTAGTTTTCTACTGATGTCTGGTGATGTCACTGCTGTGAAGATTCATGGGATGTGTGCCTGTGCGTTCTCGTGTTTCTTAAAATGTTCCGAGACTGAAATTTAGAACAAACTATGTACATTTTCAGAAAACAGTTGTTTGTTTTTAGTGCTCCTCCTGACTCTCCACTATTTATCTTCAGATTTATCTGCGAAATGTTGAAACCTCATTATCATTCAATAAGACATTATTTTGAAGACACAGAGTTTTCCTTGAGCCTGTGAAAGAACACAAGAGATACCCTTTTATCTAGCTTTGAAATCATACTTTCCTTTCAAAAATTGATATAGTTTAATTTTTTCCAAATCTGAAATTTTACCATTAAGAATTTTATCCTAAAATGCCAGAATATTATTTAAAATTTGATCTTCTTTGTTTAAAGATGCATAGAACTTCAAAAGTAAGATCTGAAGACTGTCTCTCTGAAGCTAAAACAGCACTATCTACATAAAAATGCTGAAAAAACTAAAAACGACTGTTGAAATAGTTGTCCATCTCATGAAAGGGAGAAATCTGCTCAAAAAAATCTAAGGCTAGGAAGTATAGGAGACAGGGAGGGAGAAGGAGCCGTTTGTTAAAGGACTTTGAGACCACCCTGGCAAACATAATGAAACCCTGTCTTTAGTGAAAATGCAAAAATCAGCCGGGCATGGTGGTGGGCACCTGTAATCCCAGCTACTCGGGAGACTGAAGCAGGAGAATTGCTTGAACCCAGGAGGCAGAGGCTACAGTGAGCTGAGATCACGCCACTGCACTCCAGCCTGGGCTACAGAGTGAGACTTCATCTCAAAAAAAAAAAATTATAGCTAGCTTGCAGAAATAAGTTCTACTCTTCCTTATCACTGTAGCATGATTATAGTTAACAATAACGTATTATACCGTTTCCCTGAATTAGCCAGGCTTGGCCGGCTGTGCCGCTTTGAGAAGGGAGGCACAGGGATTGGGTGACGGGCAGAAGCCACCAGAACTGCCTGGCTTTTTTGGAAACTGAGAGCCCAACGGCTAACTACGTTCACATGACGTGAGTGTTGAACCTCCATTAACGTCTGTCCGTCGCCTTTCCTAGTTCTAACCCTGAGCCCTGGGGAGGCAGGAAAGGGTGGCCAGCCTCTTGCACAGTTTTTTCTCCAAACAATCTACTGAAATCAAATCTCATTTCACATGTTTACACATATTGCTCAAGCTTGTTAAGTCATTCTCCCAGTCCTTAAAGAAGAGATGCTTAATACAACAGCCTTACCTTAAAAAAAAGTATATAGTTCCAAATAGCTAAAGGAAGATATTAAACATTTCCAACAACAATGATAGATAAGTATTTCAGGAAATGGATATGCTGGTTATTCTGATCTAATCACTCTGCACTGTGTATGCACATAGACACATCCTCAGATACCCCATTAAAATGTATAATTATTATTTGTCAATTAAAAAATAAAATTTTAAATCTAGGTGGAAGTTTAAATGATGAATAAAATAAGAAAAAAATGCATATTCCCCTTAATTTAGTGTTAATTTCTTGTATCACATTCAAGGGAACATCTCAAATACTAATAAGGTGTAAGATCTACTTCAATATCATTTTGTGATTAATCTTTTTGAATTGACAGAAGTCGTTGAATATTTTTGGTGAAATTGTTACTGCAATTATTTTTGCATCAATATGTGCACTAATATGTGCTCATGAAAGGTCCCAACATTTTTGTGGCTGTTTTTCAAATTAGAAGGGAAAAACAAACATGATGCTTCTGAAGGGTACATCGTGATATGGTATTGACTGAGAAGAGGTATACACAGCAGGCAAGAGAATGTCAGACCTCTGCACGGTTGGCATGGCTGAATTTCTCCTAGGTGAAACTCTAGTGAAATAAATTACAGAACCTCTGCTTTCCCATGATACAGTATCCCACTGATCAAAAGACCTAGTTGTCAACATGAAGACTGAGTTAATATCTCATGTGCAACATCATATGTTTGCCTTGAAAATGGATGAGGTTGAGCTGTGGAACCAGGAGTCAGGACAAGACCAGCCTTTAGAAATTTCATTCCATTCTTTGATGAGTATTGGTCAAAAGGAGTGCCACCAAAACTGTAACCGAAGGAGGCGTTATGCCTCCAGAAAAATCTCAAGTAGAAGTAGTGCAAGCTAAAGTCATAGCTGTTGGCTTGGACTGTAACGGAAAGGATGGAGAGATTCAATCATTAGGGTAAAAGCTGGAGACAAAGTTCCTCTCCCAGAATACAGAGGCATCAAAGTAGTTCTAGATGACAAGGATTCTTTCTTCTTTAGAGATAATAACATTCTTGGAAAGTATTATAAATCATTATTGAAATGGCATCCACATAAAGCTTCCCACTCCACTGAAGTTCTGAAATCTCTCATCATTTAAATAATTTCCATCTCTCTCTTTTATAATAAACTAACTCAGAAAAAATAAAAACATTAAAAAAATAAAAACGAATGCACCTCTAGGTTCACCTGGGCTTGCTATTTTGCTTCTTTTTATCCGGCATGAGCACCAGGTAGCCATCAAAGATGGTCTTTTATGTGATGAAAATGCAGTGGTACTCAAAGAGAAAAGTTGGAAAAGTTTGTATTCATCGTTTATGCTGGAGCAAGTGCATCGATGCTTGCCCTGAAGGAGGAAAATGATAGGCAGTGATACTGCAGGTGCCTTAGCATAGATCAAGGCAGTGGGATGGAAAGGCTCTGGTGGTCACTGTGAGAATCCCTGACATCACAACTAAATCTTCTGCTAAAGGAAAGATCATTCATTTTATTAAATCTCAGCAGTTGAGCATAGATCTCTAAGTCTTTTGCGTCAGAACATAAGGAGATTGCACGAAGCACTTCTGCTGTGTAATGGAGTACAATGCTTATCATAAACAATTCTGTTTTTGTTTGAGTTTTCAGTTAAAAGAAACACTATTTTCACAGAACTCCTTTTTTTGTATGAAAGATGAAGTGACAGACAAATCATAAGTTATTCAGATTTTGGGATTTGGCAGACATTTTCTCAAAAATGAATCAAGTGAGCTGCCTTCAAGGGAAGGGGGAAATTGATGGCATTTGTTACCCAAGATAAAACCTGAACTTTCAAGTAACAATAATAATTTTTGAAACTTTGTATCTATCATCACAGGTTTAATATGTTTTCAATACTCAAAACTGCAAATGAGATCACTGGTGACATGAATAAATATGACTTTAAAAAATATATTGTCAAAAAGAAAAGATCTGAAGAAACCAGTGAACTAATCTCTTTCAAAATTTTAATGCATCATGTTACAAAATCCAACATAGCTAAAATAACTATTCAGTATGCAAGAGATACCAATGGATTGTAATGTAGCAGAGTATGAAATGTATATTGATATAGTTTTAAATTCCATAATACACCTAATAATTTTTTGATGCCACTTGTTGATTTGGGGTGTAGTGTCAAAGAAGAATACCTATATTTATCTGAAAAGATTTTTTGAATTCTGTTTTTCCATCTGAGGAGGGCTTTATATTTTTAATACACTTCAATCAAAACAACCTGTCATAACACAGCAAATGAGAAAGTAGATGTAAGAATTCAGCTGTCTTCTGTAAGACATTGAAGATATTTGCAAAAATGTAAAATTCTCATAAATTTTGGTTTGGGAAGTATAGACTTTTCATAAAAATATTTATCTTAACATAAAATATATATTATCTTAAATAAATGCATGAATATTTTAAAAATTCTTAGTTTTAATGATTAATATGGTAAATGCAAATGCACATATAATACACACAAACAAAAGACCTTTAGAGTCATCAATAATTTTTAAGATTATAAAGTGATTCTGAAACCAAGAAGATTAATACATGATGCTCTAAAAATGATAAACTACATTTTATCAACAGCCTTTGCAGTCTATCTAGCATAGAGTAGAATTTTAATAACTATTTATTGAGTGAATAAAAGAAATGCATATCTTCAGGCTCATATCTCACAAAACATGTAAACGTTTATGATGCAGTATTCTCTCTCTCCCTCTCGCTTAAGGTAATGCTGATTGCTGTAACAAAATAAATCCAAAGATACATAATAGCTCAAACTTGATAGAATTTTATTTCTTTTATTTCTGTGACTTCTAATATCAAAGCAATTGTTCTTGATCACATATGGCCCTGCTCTAAGCGGTCATGAGAAACTCAGCCCTTTGTGCTTTGTGATTCCAGGACTGTCAACATGTGGCTTCCAACGTGGCCATACTTGTCTGAGTCAAGCCAGGAAAAGAGAATGATTAACTAGAGAGATGAAGCTGTATTTGAAGCGTTCTGCTTCAATGTGATACGTATCACTTCTGCTCATATTATTTTGCTCAAGTGGCCTGGGACACCATGTCTAATGGACAACCCTAGATGAGGGAATATGGGAATCCAGTTTTAAAGGGCAGGTACATTTATATAATTCAGAAAGATAGTATATAAATGAATGGAAATATCTAGACTTTGGCTCCCATTTAAATACTCTGTTTAGTGTGCTGTGCAGTTAATGCTACGAATTGTGTGTGGAGAGTATCGAGTTAAAAGTCTTTTTTTTTTTTTTTACAAAGTTTAAAAAAAGTCATGAGCCAATGTGTCTGTATTTTGGTACAAAATTTCTCCCCTGCCTTTTTTATCTTCACCGAAATCTTTTCAAGCATATCCATGTCTTCAGTCATTGAACCTATGGAGCACTCACCAAAAATACGATGGCACAGTGTTAACTTTTGGGGGGGGGGAAATTGCTATATGGATTACTTAAGAAAAATTATCAAGTTTTGAAGGCTTGAAGTCCACGTATACTTAAGAGCAACCAGGCAAATTTTAGTACTCTGTAGATATATATGTCTTTATTAAGTTTTTGATTTTGAAATTTATGATGCCTTTAATGAGATTCTTAGCATGCAGATAAAAACCAGTTTGTCCTAATTTAAACATAAGATAATTGATTGGACGCACACTAGGGATTTACTGAATTACCAGGTAGCTGGATTTTGACCCATCAATGGGCAGTCCAAGGCAGTCCTGCAAGGCAGAGAGCAGGAACCTCCCCAGCAACCTCTTGTCAGAAGCCATCTGGAAAAATGAAAGGGACCTTAAGAGAATGGAACTTGGAACATCATCAAGCAATTTGTCCTTCCACTGAGAAAGAGGTAACTTGTTGGTTTGGTTAGGAATTTTTACCCACTTTTTAAACACTGGAGAGTAGGTAGGAGCTCTCTTAAATTCTTTCTCACACACAAAAATAAATTGAGTTGCTATTAAGAAGAGAAAGAGGTACTAAAAAGGCAAGAAGAAATAAAAACAAATATCTGCTCTGTCTCATGTTACCTTATCTTATCCTTAATTCTAAACACATAGTTCTCTTGCCCATGAATATATCAAATCCAAATTATTTTGGTCTCCCTCTGACAGCTCATTGATACATACTGTTGGCAGTGCACATCATTAGGAAACATATTTTTACATCTCAATGGGACTTCAAAGCATGGCAAAACAATTATGTTGTTGATATCATTAATCTACAATTGTTTTTTCATCAGGACCTAAATTCAAGCCAAATAGATGCAGTCAATTGCTAGAAGGAGCTCCAGAAAATATTGCGTTCATATTTTCCATGATGATATATTTGAACTCACTAAATGCCCCCCAAATCTCAGTTTTATGTTTCATTCTTTCTATTTCCAATGTGAACATTCTGTGAGACTAACTGGTCCTAGAAAAAGAGGAAGAATGGTAGGGATTTTCAATAAATTCAACCAGGAAAACTTTTTCTCTTTTTTTCCCCTTCTATATCTAATTGAAAGTCTGAGCTAGAAAAATGTGTGTAACATTCAATAGGTTTGATTTTATAATAAAAGACAAAGGCTGATAAATGTCCTATTGTTTGTACTTCCCATTATTAGGAATTGTTTAACTATACATTAGCATTCCTATCCAGACAATAAATGGAGTCTCAATTTCTCACTTGAAAAAATATATATGCAGTTTTCTTCTGTCTAGTTAAAGTGTATAGTCATCTTAAGCCTCTGGTAAAATTTAGTGTGGGCTCATCTGTATTCCTGTGGTGCAAGAGCTTAAGTGTCTGCATAGTTTGTATAAAATGGGCTCTGGGTTTAACATGATTCGTGTTTCCCAGACTCTTTGCTACAGGTCAGTTTATGTCTTTAATGTGCACAGTGAAATTTTGAGGTTTAACATGTGAATAGCATATACAATCTGATCACATCAAAATTATTTAAGATGCTTTTAGGTTTCTGTGTGTATATGCCTGTGTAAACATATATGTATATACATGTACACAAACATATTATGTATTAATTATAATATATGTTGATTACATGTGTCTATTTTGAATCTGATTCTTCAATCACATATTCATCTATAGTCTACTTCTTGCCCCATAATTCATTTATCATTTTCTGGATCTTGGAAAATTAAATTGACCTCCATCAGGCCCCTCTAACAAAGATAATTAACTCCAGTATACTTTACATTTGACTCCAGATTTCTAGCAGGCTTTTAGCAGATTCATTTTGGGATTGATTAGTTGTTATTGTAATTGAGTAATATAATTAAATATTATTTAACATGGTGAGAAGAATGAGAGACATTATTTCTATGAAAACTTCCTTGGATACGTTGGGAAGTCTGGATAAATATAAATTGCTGAAAGGAAGGACTATAAAGTTTGGAGTAAAGAAAATAGCATTCAATTTTGGAAACAAATGAAAACATCCATGGACTCTCTATCCTGATTGCTTCTTAAGTATTTTTTAGGTTTTGCTCCAGTTGACTTAAAGCTGGTTATTACAACAAATGAATGATAGATACATTTTATCCAAGAAAGAAGATGGAGAACTGCAATCAGCATGGCAGGCCAGAGAAAAATTTCTGTGCCTTGTCATGGTTTGGTTCCCCTATATAAAACGTGAGTTAAAATCTTGGCAGAGGTTGGTGATTTGGGAGGTGTTTTCAGGAGCATAACTGAGAGTGTGGGTTTAAGGAGAGGAAAGAGCAGGATACAGAGGGGAAGAGGCCATGTGGTTGTGAACACTGGGAAACTGGGATTTTTAGTGGCTGTATGGAACACATATCAGAATTTCCCAACAGGAATGGAGGGCTGGAAGCATTTATCCACCAACACCCATTCCCGTTAATTTAGGGATGCCTCCCCCATGCATGATCTCCCCTGTACTTCCAGATTGCATCTGTGCACAGGCTGGCAGGCCTTTGCTGTGGCATCCTCACATGGGGTGCTGGCAATGTGATTTCGGCTCCATGAGTGATTGCTGCAGCCTTACAGGAAAGGGGTGGGAAACCGAAATACATTTATACAGTTTAAATTCAAGTAAAATGCCTGAGGTAAATATATATCACTTATTGTGAGTACTCACTTCAATTAACATTCATAGTTATAGTCTGAATAGGCACAGGGCCTTCCCTGATAAACAAGTCGTATGGAGGTTTGCAAAAGCTTGAGAACATGGTCCATCATACATTGAAACTTGGGACTCACTGCTGAGCATGTGCTCTTTCCTTCAGTCAACAGAAGTCCCATGCTCTTCTCTCGGCTGGGTGTTTCCCAAATCCTTGTCTTTGCTAGGTCCCCTACACCTGGAACCTCCACCTTAGCCCTCACACACTGATAAAACTTTCTAACTTTCCCAAGGCCTTATCCAACATCACCTACTGAAGTCTTCCCTGAAAGACATCAGCATCTGTCTCCATCTAAACCCTTGAAACAGTGTGCTCATGTGACTCTCATAGTACTGAGCCCATTCTGCCTCCACCCCCCCATGCCCATGTATGCCCTGTGGGCCATGAAGTTCTCATCGAAGATGCCCACATTTTACTTGTCATTGCATGCTTATGCTTCTTGGTGACCCCAGGATGCTGAATATATGTGTAATATTTTATTAGATCTACTGTAGCTATCATTTAATTCAGGCTGACAAAAAGTCATCTTCCTTATGCAATATCAGAAGAAAAATAAACCCCAAAATGTAACTTTATAGTAATTGATGAGTGGAAATTCATGTATTATAAAATTAACCATTTTAAAGTGAAAGACTTAGTGGCATTTATATATTTACAATATTGTGAAACTACCTTGTCTAGATAGTTCCAAAACAGTTTCATCATTTCAAAGTAAACCATTTCCCCATTAAGTAATTTATTTCAATTTCTCCCACCCTCCAGCACTTAAAAGCTTCCATCTGCATTCTGCCTCTATGGATTTATCTACCTGGATGTTTCATATAAATAGAATTGGACATATGTTACCTTTTGTTTCTGGCTTCTTTCACTCAGTATCATCTTTTCAAGGTTTATCCATGTTGCTATGTGTTTCAATACCTCACTCTTCTTCAAGGCTCAGTAATATTCCACTGTATGGATATAACACAATGTGCTTATTCATTCATCCACTGATGGACATTTGGGTTGTTTCCATGTTGCTTTCTGTGATTGCCGTTGTAAGGATAAAGCACATGGACCCATTTAAGCACTTGTTTTCAATTCCTATGGTTACACAACTAGGAGGAGAATTACTGAATTATACGTTAATTATATGTTTACATGTAAAAGCTAAAGCTACAAAAGTTTTGGAAGGAAGCATAACTGCAAATCTTCATGATCTTAGAATAGGCAGTGGTTTTAAGACTTGACACCAAAAACACAAGAAACCAAAGAAAAAAGTAAATCAATTGGATTTAATCAAAAATAAAAACTTTTCTGCATCAAAGAAAACGATCAAGAAAGTGAAAAGATAAGCTACAGAATATTTGCAGGTTGTATATCAGATAAGATCTGGTGTCCAGAATATGGAAATAACTCTTCTAAATTAATATTAAAAATATCAGTTACCCATTTAAAAGTGGTTAATGATTTGAATAAATATTTATTCAAATAAAATACACAAATGGCCAATAAGCACATAAAAAGAAGTTCAATGTCATTAATCATTAGGGAAATCCAAGCCAAAACCACAATGAGATATCCCTTCACAGTTACTAGGACGGTTATAAAAATAAATAAATACATAAATAAACAAATAAATAACACTTGTTAATGAGAATGTTAGAATTTAGAACCTTATATTTTGATTGTTTCACTGTGTACTGACCTCGCAACTGTGGAGAACAGTTTGTCAGTTCCGCATATGTTAAACATAGAATTGCATGTGACATGCCATTGCATTAGGTTGGTGCAAAAGGAATTGCAGTTTTTACCATTAAAAATAATGGCAAAATCTTTCAATCAAACTGAAAGCTTGGTGCATTTATTTTCAAATTAAGTAATAGGATTTTTTTGTGGCTTTATGTGACTCTGACTTACATCCACTATTATTTTACCATTATTAAAATTAATGATAAAAACCACAATTACTTTTGCTCTAACCTAATATGTCTTGCTATATACTGAGAGAGTGTAAAACTTGCATATGAATATTCACAGCACATTATTCAGAATAGTCAAAAGTTGAAACAAGACAACTGTCTGTCAACTGAAGAATGGATAAGCAAAATGTTGTATATCCATACAATGGAATATTACTAAGCCATAAGAAAGAAATGAAGTACAGGCTACATGAATGAACTTTGGAAATATTGCACTCAGTGAAAGAAATTATTCAAATGACCACATACATTAGTTTCCTATTGTAATATATTACCACCAATGTCATGATTTAAACAACACAAAATTGTTCTGTTTCATCTCCAGAACTCAGAAATCAGTTTTAAGGAGCTAAAAGCAAATATTTGTCCGGATTAGTTACTTCTCAAGGATCCTGAGGGTGACTGTGACTTGCCTCTCCCAGCTTCCAGAGGCTGCGGCAACCCCAGGCTTGTGGCCACATTGCTCTAATCCCTGCTTCCTTTATCCCACCTTCCTCTTTGACTTTGACCCTCTTGCCTCCCTTTTGTAAGGTCCCTTATGATTACATAGGATGTGCCTGGGTATTCTAGTGTCATCTCCCTAGCTCAAGATGCATAATCACAACTACAAAATCCTTTCTTCATATGTAAAGTAACATACATATTTACAAATTCCAGAGATTCCGCTATCACATCACACATTATATGATTTTTTTTTTTTTTGACAAGATCTCACTTTGTCACCCAGGTTGGAGTACAGTGGCAGGATCATGACTCACTGCAACTTCCGCCTCCTGGGCTCAGGTGATCCTCCGCCTCAGCCTCCTGAGTAGCTGGGGCTAAAGGCATGCACCACTACAACTGGCTAGTTTTTTATTTTTATTTTTATTTCTTTTTGTAGAGACATATATGGCCTCGCTATATTGTCCAAGATGGTCTCAAACTCCTGGACTCAAGCTATCCTCCTGCCCTAGGCTCCCACAGTGCTGGGATTACAGGCAGGAGCCACATACCTGGCCTATGATTCTATTTATATGAAAAGTCCAAAATAGTTAAGTCCAGAGGCAGAATGAAACTTAGTAGTTGCCAGGGCCAGGGAGGAGGGAGCAATGGGCAGTGAATGATAATGGGTACAATGTTTCTTTTCTGAGCAATAAAAATGTTCTAAAATTGATTGTGGTGATGGTTGCACAAATCTGTGAATATATGTACAAACACTGAATTGTAAATTCTGTGGTATGCTAATTATATTTCAATAACGCTATTTAAAAATATATATGTAAACATTATGTTCTGATTTTGATTGGAGTGTTTGTTTTCCAATTCAGCAATCATGAGAATTGCTCATTTAGTTTAGTGTTGGTTAATAATATGTATGAAAGTTTGGATGTCTTTTAGGTAGATAATTACAACATAACTTTGATTCATCTAAAACATTTTTAAAGAATAGTATGTATGATAAACTGCTATTTTCGATTCTGTAAGCCCATATTACAACTTGGCACTAAAATCTATATCCAGGAAGGGCAAGAAGCTAATACCTTTAAGTATCTTTAAATGATTCTAAAAAAGTTTTGTCATTCAGAGATCCTCAGCAAGGTTGCTGCAATAAAGCCAACCTTTAATAATAATAGTATTATTTGCATAATTTTATATTATTTTATTAATTACAGTAGTCACCATTTTTTTTTTTTTGAGATGGAGTCTTGCTCTGTCCCCTAGGCTGGAGTGCAGTGACGTGATCTTGGTCTACTGAAACCTCCACCTCCAGAGTTCAAACGATTCTCCTACCTCCTAATCCTGAGTAGCTGGGATTATAGGCATGCACCATCATGTCCAGCTGATTTTTTTACTTTTAGTAGAGAAGGAGTTTCACCATGTTTGCCAGGAGTACAGTGACGTGATCTTGGTCTACTGCAACCTCCACATCCAGAGTTTAAGCTATTCTCCTAATTCTCCTACCTTCTAATCCTGAGTAGCTGGGATTATAGGCATGCACCACCACACCCAGCTAATTTTTTTATTTTTAGTAGAGATGAAGTTTCACCATGTTTTCCAGGCTAGTCTCAAACTCCTGACCTCAAGTGATCTGCCCACCTCGGCCTCCCAAAGTGCTGAGATTACAGGCATGAGCCACTGCCCCTGTCCAAGTAGTCACCATTAATTGAACAATATCTGAGTTCAATCCAGAACGTAGTGCTAAGTACTTTACATATGTTATCTAATTGATGCACCCAACTGTCCTGGGAAATAGAGTCTATTATTAACCCCAAATTACAGAAAATGAAACAGACACTTGTAGAATGTAACTTACTCAAGATCACGAGGGGCAGCACCAGGTGTGAAATTCAAGCTTCCGTGATTCTGAGGCGATGCTCTCCATCCCTAAGGTGATGTTGCACATAAGGTGTGGAGATGTGGCTCAGATGCCTGGACAGCCAGTCCACATGCCCTCTACATCCAAGAGAGCCTGGAAAGAAGGCTTTTGGCTTTGTCTCCAAGTAAAGCTTTCTCACCATAACAAATCCAATGGAATATTGGGAAAAAATAAGACGGACAATTATTAAACAGCTTTAAAATTCACGTTCTATTGGCCAACTGCAAAATCTGCACTATGTTGTGAATTCACATTTTCACTAGTGCTATGCTGTTGTGACTGGCAATCTTATGGTGTAATATTTTTATATTATTCAAAGCATCCATTTGTAAAGTGCAGACACTAAATATATCAGATTCCCTCATCTTGTGTTTGCACTTCCCCATGAATAGCACCTTTGACTTTCTTAGTTCCAGTTCTGTGAGTTTTGTGTATATAAATTATGACAGATGTCAGTTGAAGAAAAAGTCCCCGTGGAGTGGGGTGAATCTGGAAATACAGTGTACTTGTTCACCCTAATAAGATCCATAGTTATGATCATACACAAATACACACACCAGCGAGAACTCACTGAGCCTGGAACCCTTGCCGCTCTCATCTCCTAAAAAAAAAAAAAAGCTTCCTTTTTCATCCTGAGGCAAGGCTGAGCTCAGGTGAGAAAGGAAAGTCTCCTTTTCCTGATCAGAGACTGGGAATGCAGTATACACCTCTGCCTACACAGGTGAGCCAAGAGCACGGTATACTCTCCAGTGAACCGGCATCAGAGTGGCTGAGGGCTGGACTACCCATGCTTGAATTGCACAGGAATGTCACACACTGTGGGACAGGTAAAGCCTCAGCTAGAGAACTCTTGTGGCCCCCACGTTTAGAAACATCTGCCAGGCACCAGCCCGCAAGCACAGCTCCCAATAACCCTCAGCCAATGGCAGAGATGACTAATCCTGCCTTATGATTTCATTAGACATTATAATATCTGTAACTCAAACATCAATATACCTTATGTGCTCCACTTTAATTAGAAAGAGGCCAGTGTCTCTAAAAGCAATGCTAGCTTTTACAAAATAAGTAAAATATTGACCAGGACAGCCTTCAAATGCAAGCACTTAGCCTGGTTAAAAGAGAACTCATTGAAACATGGACTTGAGTGGTGGTACTACTTTTATGTTTGTAGAAAGGACATTATTTTTAGGGTCTAAATGAAAATTATTACAAATGTTAGTGCTATTTGATTCAACAGCACATTGAAGCATTTTCTGCCAATTACTCTGTAACTCTCCATTTCTGAATAACAATGCCCGTTTCCCTGAACTCTAACCTACTGTTTCCATTAACTTAATATTCTGACAATCAGCATTCTGTGTTTCAAAGCTATTCACTTTATATCTAATGTTTCCCAAAGGAAAAAGAAGTTTACATTATCTGAGACTTAAATTTATGTTTGTGTATTTTTAAAAACTAATAAGAAAGTCAAATACTTTAATGATATCCTCATATCTGTTTTATTCTATTTTTTAAAATTCAGGGTCTCACTCTGTTGCTCAGGATGGAGTGTAGTGGCACGATCTTAGCTTGCTGCAGCCCTGGTCTCAAGTGATCCTCCCACCTCAACCTCCTGAGTAGCCAGGACTACAGACATACACCACTACACCTGGCTGTTTTTTAAATTTCTTTTTTGTAGGTACTAGGCTGTGGCTTCAAATGCCTTTAAGGAAGTTCATTCTTTTCTAATGAAGGTTATGTGCAACCTTTCTCAGAGTTGAAAATATCCTGAATGCTACTGCCTGCCCCATAGCTTGAATAATCCTTGAGATTAAAAAGGAAAGACTAGAACTCAATACAAACTATTTGCCCCAAAGTTACACCCAGAAACTCAAAGCATTAAAACAAATCCCCAGTGTTTTTACTTTACTTACATGGATACTTTAGTCATAATCATCAAACTGAAAGCTTGGTATGTTTATTTTCAAATTAAGTAGTAGAGGTTTGTTTTGTTTTGTTTTGTTTTTGTTTTTGTTTTTTTTGTAGCTTTCTGTGACTCTGATTTACATTTCACTCGTTTCACTAAACTTGGATTTTCTTCCTGCATTGAGTATCTTTCATCAAAAGTGTTCTTATCAATAGCACTAGGTTAGAGCTCAGGGAAATTTGCCATGTCATAATCTGTAATGATAGGGAATTAAGCTTCTTAGGCATTCAAACAAAACTTGTCATTTGACAATGTCAAATACCTGTCACAGTTTTAACCAGCATTAATTGTGACTTACAGATCATTTGTGAGAACATAACACAAAAGTAGCAACTGGGACTCTTTCCAAAGATGGAGTCAATTTATGACACATTCTGTATTGACCAATTATTTATAAAGTCTATGAAATTTGTCAGTGCTACTGGTAGGAAAAGATTTATTAAAACAACTAATGTAAAATGCAATGAAATAGATTAGGTCTCCTTATGAAATATTAATATCCACAAAATCTGGTAATCATAAGCCTGTATTTGCAATTCTGTTTGTAGATACTCTTAATTCAAGTGGTTGATGGGGGTTTAAGCTCTCACAACCAGGAGCACCCCAAAGCACAAAATCAAAAGAGCTTCTGAGAATAATAAACATCAAATTCAGAATAAAGATTCTCTCACAGCAAAATGTCACAGTTCGGGAAGAGAGCTCAATAGGTTTGAACTCTACTTGCTCTATCACTAAAGTCATTTTGGCCTGTCGGTGTTTCTATTTATTCTCATTCCTCAAACAAGATTGTATCAAGAACTTTTTCTGGCTTAGACAAACAATGGGTAATAAGGACACCCATTTTCCAAAATGAGGTGATAGACAACCACTTAACAAAGACTGTTAGTGAAACTTATGACAGCATAGAAAGGTTGATAGAAAAGTCCAAGTGTGTACACATTTCTTCAGAAAGTCATTTGTGCTCTTCAAGGCCAGGCTTACCCTGCCTAGGCGTAGTAGCATGGTGTGTTCTTTTCTCATAATCAGCAAAGTGGAGGATGCAGTTTACTCATGATGTCATCAGCAAACTGAGATGAGGATTCGGGGCCAAATAGCGTCTTTGGTCAGTATGATCAGAAAACACCGTAGGGAAGTGAAGTCGTGAGAAAGAAAGAAAGGGGAAGAAGCTTTTAAAAGGACTGCTATCAAGCTGGTCACCACCGTATCCGAGCTAAGTCTCAGTGAGGAGCGCTTGGAAAGAGTATAGAATACACACCTCAGAGTTAGCTTGCCTTAACAACAGAGAAATGAAACTCACATATTCAACCACCAATTCTCCTTTTGTTGGTGGGGGGAGGTAAAATGCATTTATTAATTAAATATGAGATTTAGAATGTTGTTTGCATTTCCTTTTATCTTTAATTTTTATCAGTATATAGTAGGTGTATATATTTATGGGGTACATGAGATATTTTGATGCAAGCATACAATGAGTAATAATCACGAGTTTAATTGGAATGTTTGTAACATAAAAAATTGATAGATGCTTGAGGTGACAGATATCCCATTCACCCTGATGTAATGATCATTTACCAGTTCTTATCAGATGCTGTTTGAGGACAACTTTTGAGGGCAGACATGCTAATTCTCTGGCATGGCTTCCCTGCTATTTGCAAAGGCAGAATGGGTCCTGTGGTCAAAGAGAGCTTTGAGCATTAAGTTATGATTAGAAATTTGCTCTGGCACATGTGGAAATGAAAACCCACTATGGGGTTATGGATGGAAAAGGGGCAGCATCCGCTGCAGGTTTGAGGGAAACACAGGTATTGATTGACCTTCTTTGGAGTTTGTGGGGGCCCAGGGACTGATTCTAGATGCATTTCTAGAAATGCCTAATAGAAATGGTAACTGGACGAAGCCAGTTGGTGAAATAAATGCTTTTCTGCAGTAGGGGTGAGTGGTCACAGGTATGCATCTCCTGGAGCCAGCTGTGGAACCAGTGATCAGGATGGTGACCTGCAGGCTCTGTAATAAAAGATAAGAATTTATCAGGATAAATAAGAGAACACTGCCCATCCTGAGGGGGATCCAGTCAGAGGAAGTCAGTGGAGGACTCTCCTAGGATGTCAGTGAATTGTTTCAGAGAGAAAGTATCTCAAATGAACCTCAACTGGAGGAAATCAAGAGGAGATTACATCTGGGCCAGTGAGATAGGATGTTTCTTCTGGTCTTTACTCCTCTCTCCTGGTTCCTACCCTAAGAGAGCCAGAAGTAGCCATGAATGCCAAAAAATGGGTGATGTCATAGGAGCAGTGTCCTAGATCAAAATGTTTTCAGAGGGAAGGAAGGCAAGAGCTCTTAGGAAAGGGAAAACAAGGATAACTGTGGTCCACTCTTATCATGTTTTGAGTCATTAAAACTGGCTCCAGATGTGCAGATATTACTCAAATATAACAAAACACAACAAGTTAATCAGGAGCAATCTTCTCAGTAGGTTTTTTCATAATATTTTTTAGTTTCTAAATTAAAAAAACTCTTCCTGGAAGGGAATTAAGGACTTTCTCTCTGTCTCTTCATAAAACGTCTAATTCTTAGTAAGGGATGGCAGTTCTGCAATTGCCCAGACGGACCATATCTAAGTGTCATCCAGACCTAGGATCTATAAAGAGTACGATATCTACGGAAATGGAAAGAAATGTGGGAGCAGAATGGCAAGAGTTGTATATGCGTGAGAGACTCAGAGTAAAAGGAGAACGTCTACAGATGAGCCTCTGAAGTTAATTGCTTAGAAACATGGGAAGGTTTGTTTTAGACAGGTTCCTGCAAATGGAAGCACCCAACTTCACCAGTTCTATTTGAGGTACCAGTTGAAGTTGAAGTGGCAACTCTTCAAGATTAGCTTGTGTGTGTGTGTGTGTGTGTGTGTGTGTGTGTGTGTGTGTGTGTGTTTTATAGTTAATGGCAGAAGAGCAAGGGGTAAGCCAGGACAAGTAGGCTTTTCTTTGAGACATGGTCTCACTGTCACCCAGGCTGGAATGCAGTGGCTCCATCACAGCTCACTGCAGCCTCCCTCTCCCTGGGCTCAGGTGATCCTCCCACCTCAACTTCCTGAGTAGTTGGGACTACAGGAACACGCCACCATGCCAGGCTGATTTTTGTATTTTTTATAGAGGTGGGGTTTTGCCATGTTGCCCAGTTTAGTCTCAAACTGGGCTCAAGCAATCTTCCTTCCTCACACTCCTAAAGTACTGGGATTACAGGCATAAGCCACCATGATTAGCCATGTAGGCTTTTAAAAAATCTTGGACTTACATCACATTTGCTAATATTCCATTAGTCAATGCAAGTCACATGGCCAATCTCAACCTCTCAACCAGCAACAAAGTAGATGCCAGCCAGAAGCAGAGAGCTGATGCATTGCATGGTGAGGGACACATACATTTTTAATATTTGGAAAGTGAAGAATTGAGAAAAAGTATTCAATCCACTACACCTTGATTTAAATATTTTGTTCATTACGATTGTGAACATAAAACCCTTCCATTTAGTTAATATATCACTGCTGTCACTTTTTCTCCTGATATAAAACAAAACGTATCAACAGTAGGGTGTGCACAGCATTGGCCTTGCCATGCCTTCTTGGGTGGGTATCTCCCTGTGCTCTCCTCTCCTGGGGTCTTAGTTTTGCTGCCAAGGATTATGATCTAGATTCAGAATTAAATAAGCCAGAAAGACCAGCCTGACTAAACTACAGAGAGCGAAGAATCATTCTATCAATACATGCTTTAAAGAAAGTTGTAGCAAATGAAACCAATAGATTTTTAGTTGATGTGCTTGAATTTTCTATGTAATTAATTGTATCATCTGCAAAGAATAACCATTCTTCTTGTCCTATCCAATATTCATGTGTTATTATTTTAAATTTCTCATTAAATTGGTCAAGAACTCTCATACAGTGTTGAGTATTTTTGGTAATAGAGGGAATTTTTTTCTACGCTTCACTACAGAGTGGGATGTAGTTTAAAGTTTCTGGTAGATATTCTCTATGATGTTGAAGAAACTTCTGAGATAAGTCAGGACATTTGGTTGTTGTTTTGTTTCTAGTTTTGATTAATGAGGAGTTAGCATTATGAAAGAATGTGTTGAATTTAAACAAGTTTTATTAATATGATCATAGAGTTGTCTAATGTGCTTCATGTCAGTCACTGGTGTAGTTACAGCTTTGCATGCTTGATATTCTATTTGCTAGCAAAAAAATAAATCTTAGTATATGACAAGATTTCACTTACTAGTAAGATTTAGTCCTTGGTATCTATTTTAATAATAATTGTTTGTATTATAACTTCTGAGATTATCAGTTTCTCTATCATTTATTGAGTAATTTTGATAATGTTTAGTTTTCTTAAAAAAATTCTCCACCTCAAAATATTCTGCTCCATTCAATTTCTTGTCAGGGGACAGCAACTGCCCTGAGGATTCTTTTGCTCTTAAAGACATTTAGTGGCTGATTTCTAATTCACACTCTTCTTACTCTTGAGGCAAGGCATGAAGTATGTATCCTGCTTGTTTCTCATTGCAGCTTCTAAAATATTATTAATCATTGTTGTTTTGAAACTCAAATTTCACCATTATTGGCTATCTTTATCCTAATTATTGGTAGATGACACAAATGTCAGTCTTCCTTATGCCATAAAGCTTTGCATTCTTGGCTCCCCCTTCTCCTCCTCAACACTCTTAGATCATCATTAACTGTAGTTCCATTTTTCACACGAATAATCCTTTTACATTTCAGTTTATTCACCTGTATTTTATTATTATTATTATCCTATTATCATTATTATTATTTTGAGACAGAGTCTCACTCTGTTGCCCAGGTTGGAGTGCAGTGGTGCGATCTTGGCTCACTGCAACCTCCTGCTCCTGAGTTCAAGCGATTCTCCTGCCTCAGTCTCCCAAGTAGCTGGGACTATAGGCGTGCACCACCACACCTGGCTAACTTTTTGTATTTTTAGTAGAGATGGCGTTTCACTGTGTTAGCCAGGGTGGTCTGGATCTCCTGAACTCATGATCCATCCACCTCACCCTTCCAAAGTCATCCCTGCCCATGATCATAATGGATACAATTTTGGGAGAAAAAGTTTTAAAGTAATATGGCGTATTTCTATTGGATTAAAATGTAGAGAGAACATCTGGATAGCCGTGATCTTTCCAAAGTGTCATTCAGTCATATATAAGGTAGAAATGGTAAGGAACATTTTGCACCCTGAATGAAGCATTACATATTACATTTTAGAAAAAGTCTGCATGTCACAATATTCTGCTACAGAGAAAAACTCAAATGTAAACAAACACATTTAGATAAATATGAACATTATGTTCTCCTTCAGCAGATTTTCCTGCTCTCAGTTTCTGGCATATTTTTTCAAATGTTTTATCAAAATGTAAGCATCTGCCACTGTTTCTGATGGCCTGATAAATATGCAGTACTAGGGAAAAACATTCCAAAACAGTGATAGGTATACTTTTTAAAGAAAATCATTCTTATATTGCTTTGTAACTGAAATTCCATTCTTTTACTTTGGAAATTCATTGACTATGTCTGAAAGAAGAGAAATAAATCAGTTGGATCCAAATACTTGGCTTAGTTTGTGAGAAAGAGAAACAGTAGGTAAAAATTGAATATGTGGACCATGTGCAGTGGCTCATGCTTGTAATCCCAGCCCTTTGGGAGGCTGAGACAGGTAGATCCTTTGAGGCCAGGAGTTCAAGGCCAGCCAGGCCAACATAGCAAAAGCTCATCTCTACTAAAAATAAAAAAAAAAATAGCTAGGTGTGGTGGCACACACCTGTAATCCCAGCTATTTGGCAAGCTGAGGCAGAAGAATTTTTTGAACCTGGGAGGTGGAAGTTGCAGTGAGCCAAGGTTGTATCATTGCACTCCAACCTGGGCAGCAGAATGAGACCCTGTTTCAAAAAAAAAGAGAAAAAAAAATGGAATATGCTGCCCTATGTATAATAAAGGGGGTGCATGCATTAGCTTGCATCTATCACACAATATTACCTTCGTATAATCCTATAAACACAGATCATACAACTAAAAGAATGCACCCACAATGTGATTAATTAGGGGAAATTCAAATCTCTCTGTGCCTCAGTTTCTCTGTTGGTAAAACGGGAAGACTTATTTTACTTTACCAGGTTGTTGAGAGAATAACTTGGATTAATATTTGAAAAGCACTTAGAAGAATGTGGAGCACACAATAGTGCTAGGAAAAATGTTACCAATGAATAAAAGCACATGTTTCACAACCACATTGGAATGACATGGAATTTGAATCTAAAAATAAAATAAAATGTTCATGGTACAAAGTAATTAAATCATTGTTCTCTCAATGCTGTCATTAAGTATGTCACCAAAACACTTGGGCCAGTTTGATTTATCATTATACCCATTTTACAGATGAGGAAGCAGAGGCTTCCTAACTACAGGCTAGTTGCACAAAGACACCTAACCAGCCATGAGCAGAGCTGAGACACAAACCAAGGTTACATGAAATCAAATTTTATGCACAAAATGCCACCTTAAACTGCCTGAGCTTCCTGATGCCCAGACCTTGGAAGCAATTTCTGTAAGGAAAATATATGTCTTTATTAAAGCAACCACTGAAAACATAGTCACAACCTCTATGTAAGTAATCTTCCCTTCTTTCTAAGAACAAATTTATAGCGTTAAAGTATCACGCAACCAAGGCTGGTTTCTCAGCTCCACAGAGCCCAGGCTTGTGAGGATAGACCCACAAACTGCTCATTGGTTTGCTGACATTTTCAGTTCAAATTCTTCGTGATGATTCAACTTGGGGGACATCAAGTGTCACAGCAAATGGAGAAATCATTGAGATCCCAAATACTGGATTCTAATTCCCCATTCCTCTATAATGCTTATTAACATGAGAGTAAGAAAATATTCATTAAAAGACTAAGTTCTATAGAATATTTTAATAGAACTCTTTTATAATCAAATTTGAATATTGGGAAAGTCTTAAAATGTCCATGAGTTCAGACTCTCGGCATTGTCAAGCATAACATATTTTACATATGTGAGATAATAATAAAGTGAAGTAATATAATTACTTATAGGTCCAAATGGCCCCCCATTATAAACAAATAAATATAAACCATTTAGGAAAATATTCTAAACTGTGTTTGAGATCAACTTCTTACCACTCTAATGCCCAAAATACTTAGAAGAATATCTGTAATTTATTCTTTGGATAATGTTTTTAGGAATCATAATTTTCTAATTATTGTTTTTAACCAATGTACTGATTTAAACCAGATTTTCTCACAAAGAAATAGAAATAGATATTTTTTAAAACTTTGAATTCAAAAAGGCTATGAAAATAATGTAGAAATAATCCCAGATTCAACTTATCTAAGTTAGAGAGTTTTGTATTTCAGATAAAGAACAGTTTATTTAAAAATTTTTCTCTTCTTTGTCTTAAGAACCAAGTTTCTGGGAGGTATCCAAAGTGGGCAGAGGAGCTTCTTTTTAAAGAATAATTAACATTCTGTGTTTCACTATATATTAGTTATTACTGGTGTTCCTTGTTTCTGTAGACAGATATTCACAACTGGGCTAGGAATGGCTGCAAAATTTGTTCTGTGAAGGACTGGCTGAATCAGCCATCCAGCCATCCAGTAATGTCACCTTCAGACATCCCAGGATTATCTTTCTGTGTTACCTCCATTCTTCTCCTTTTCTAAAAAGCTTCTAAACTATGGGTTTATCGGGGTCGAGTTTGTGTTGATATGCATAACCAAATCCCAGCTACATGATTATCTTTTGTAAATTCCAAAAATGCCCCTCTTAGCCTGAATCAACAACTATCAGACAGATTTAGGGATTTGTTGTGTGCATCTAGAATACAGACTTTCCTACACTGGTCAGCCGGAACTACACACCAGGACCCACGGATTTTGCAGCAACCAGCCGTCATTTTTCTGAAAATATCCTTCTTGCCACTATTTATTGATTCAGTTAGCTCAGCTCACAGCAGACGGAATGTCTAATCAAGAACTCCATGCTGACAAGATGATGGAAGTGATGGCACACACCACGTGGCAGAGGATGGTGTTCTCGGGCTTTTCTAGCGGATGAAAAAAAGCGCTTAGTTGTTTCGCTGTCATCCACAGGAAATAAAGTACAGGGCATGGACAGAATTACAATGAAACCAAACTATTTGTTTAAAGGATAGCCTCTACTTGTGAATAAAGCTGATTCTTTGTGGTGTAGAGAAGTCATCTAGCACTTCTAGGGTAAATGCAGAACAAGGATACTGGCATCTTTCTATTCTGACCTTCATCACACCGGCACTCAGGAACATTCTTCCATCTTTATGTACTTTACTTTTTCCGTATGCAAAAGAAGAGTAATAATGCTGCCTGTCTACACAGGTGGCCTTCTGAGGATAAATGAGAAGAGAGAAGCCGTTTTACTGCCAGAAAGACTGTTCGACTCTGCACTCCTTTTTTTCTGCTCCCAAGTTGAGGGTCATCTTCAGCACCAATTGCCTCATCTCTTTCTACATTGAATCTCTTGTCGGTGAGAAAAGATGCTATCTTGTATCTCACAGGAACATTGACCCAACTGGTTCCTAAAGCTCTTCTGTGTTCCCTTGGCCCTGACATGTCTAGAACCCTAGTTGTGAAATCTAAGCTCCATTTTGGGTATCACCACCCACTCACTGGGTAATTCAGCCTTTGTAATTTTCAGTCTCTACAGTTTTGAAGTAGGGATATTAATACATGTATTGCTTGTTATGTAGGTTAATAAGAAAATCATATTTTGTGGAGTCTTCAAATGTACCATGCATTAATTAAGACATGAGTATGTGAGGACACGTTAAAAAATGAAAATTGTGGGCTGGGCACCATGGCTCACACCTGTAATCCCAGCAGTTTGGGAGACAGAGGTAGGCAGATCACTTGAGGTCAAGAGTTCAAGACCAGCCTGGCCAACATGGCTACTAAAAATATAAAAATTAGCTGGGTGTGGTGGTGCGTGCCTGTACTTCCAACTAATCAGGAAGCTGAAGCAGGATAATTGCTTGAACCCATGAGGCCGAGGTTGCAGTGAGCTGAGATTTCAGCACTGCACTCCAGCTTAAGTGACAGGGCTAGACCCTGCCTCAAAAAAAGAAAAGAAAAGAAAATTGCTACATGCATGTTTCAACTTATCACCCTGGAATGTCTTCCAATTTTCTATTTTTAAAGAGAGGTATTCTTCAAAAACTGGCACATGGCTGTAACAGGGCCAAGATGCTATTGAAGTCTCACCCAACAAATCATAGCACATTCATTTCCTGTCAATCGGAGAGCATCTGTGTCCGAAGAAGACTTCTTAACATAAGACATTGGGGAGTTACCGTTAATCTATTAGAATTGACCTCTGACATCAAACTTACAATCACTTTTATAATACAGAAAGCTGAAAAGGAAAACGAACCTGGGCTTGACCCTGTGATATACTTGCAAGTGATATCATCCACATTATCTATAGATGAAAGATAGTAGCAACTACTTTATAAGGTAGTCGAGAGAGTTAAATACACTAATGAGAATGACACTGTTCAAATAACAGAAGTTGTTGCTAGTAACATGAAACTGTACTTTTTCCCACTGTATGCATGCAGATTTGACTAGAGTAAGAGAACACTTAATGTCTTATTTTTTTCTTTATAAAAGATAGTGTATTTCCCCATCAAGTATCCATCTGAATACATATGGTGACTGTCCTCCTTGTGACTGTCAGTCGTTACTTAGCAATTTCTGTGTGTTGTCATTATCTACCTGGTTCAAGACGACTTTCTCCTTCCTCTTATGGCCACGTCCCAGGAGATACACACATCACTTCTTATTCATGTCTCATTGGCTGCAACTTAGTCAAATAATCACATCCAGCTCCCATGGAGGCTCAGAAATATCTATTTTTGATAGAAGCCAGACAAAACACTGGACATTCTATTCAAGTGAGAAGAAAACAATAGCTATCAGGGAAAATCTCTGTTAATCCTGTATACCAGTGTTGAGTACATGGTTAATGTATAGTACATGGTTAATGTTTTAAAAACATTAAAACATTAAAGACGTTGAATGAATTATTGTTACACAACTGCTAAAATTATATTTAACATTTGATATTAAAATAGTATTTTCTGCCTTAAACAAATAAAGAACTGCATTACCATCTAACATGAATTTCCTAGGTTGAACTTATTTTGCTAAAGTTAATCATATAGCTTAAGATTTATTTCGTAATTTTGGAAAACCAATGATCTCAAATGGCAGTGCTGCGATTTCTGGGGTGCCCACTTAGGAGCTGCTAGGGCAATGGTAAGCTAATAAGTATTCTTCCAAACTATAGTTCATAAAACTCAGAACATTTAGAAATGAGTTGACATATGATAATCATTCAATAATTATTTCAACATGTGTCCTTTTTATATACTATCGACATAGGTACCACTCTGCTTATTCTATGATTTTAAACTTATGGAACTTAGGAAATCAGCTGAGTACAACTCAACCTTATAATTGACAATGCTTTTGGCATTTACACATTAAACTGCATGAGCAGAAGAGTAGCTGATGTGTTTTCTGAGTTTGTTCTCAAAAGTCAGACTCCCGTGTCAAATGTTCTATTTTAAAAGATGCAAAGAAGCTATTTCATGAATAAAATCTGCATTCTACATCGATATACACACTGTTATATACTCTGTAGCCTTTTAAAAAATATTTATTGTTAATGCAAAATTTAATTTGTTTTCTAAATTAATAATGGCTGTTTCTCTAAGTTCAGGAAAATGTTATTGGAATTTAGAGGTTATTTTGAAGACAATATACTATCTTTTAAGTGGGTGGAAATTACTCTTTGTAAAAGAATGTGTAACTAGCAAATGGAATTGCCTATCTGCTACCACATGTGATTATTTTGTTAAAAATAAGAACAAAAACAGTTATTTGCTTAACTAAAACCACGTGATAACTTTCAGATAAGTATTTTACTTAAGCTCTATATTCCTTAAAGGAAAAACAAAGTCAGAAGTATTTGTGTAATATTTACATTTGAGTCAGTTTTCAAGTTTAATACCCCAGTTTCTTACCCCAAAACACAAATTGCTCATACAAATCAATAATCAGTTACATTTGCAAAATTGTCTTTAGAATTACAAGTTGCTATTAAATAACAAATATATTACTCACTTCTTAAAAATGCATTCAAAGGCCAGGTGAAGAGGTTCATGTCTGTAATCTCAGCACTTTAGGAGGCTGAGGAAGGAAGATCTCTTGACGTCAGAAGTTCAAGACTAACCAGGGCAACATAGCGGGATCCGGCCTCTACAAAAAATAGAAAAATTAGCCAGGCATGATGGCCTATACCTGTAGTTCCAGTTACTTGAGAGGTTAAGGTGGGAGAACTGCTTGAGCCTGGAAGATTGAGGCTCAAGTGAGCCATGATTGTATCATTGCACTAGAGCCTGGGTGACAAAGAAATACCCCGTTTAAAAAAATGCACTCAAAAGAGTCAGCTCAAGCATCTGGTGATATCCACTGTATAAAAACCACATTATGATCCAGTGATATATACTTAGAGGTGGGATCCAGCAATCCCACCTCTAACTATATATCCAAAGGAAATGAAGTTTGTACGTTGAAGACACAGCTGCACTCCACTTTCACTTTTGCATTACTTACAAATAGCTAAGGTACAATATAATATAAATAATATAAACAACATAAAAATATAATATAATTATCTTTATAATATAAACAATATAAATTTCTGTCAATGGATGAACAAATAAAAAACTGTGTGTGCATGTCTGTTTAGGTGTGTACACACGGGAATACTATCAGCCTTTAAAAAAGAGGAAATCCTGCCACTTGTAACAACAAGGATGAACCATATGCTGAGTGAAATTAACCAGACACAGAAAGACAGTGTGTGAACGCACTCATCTGTGGAGTTTAAATAGTCGAACCCATAAAAGCAGAGAGTAGAATGATGGTTGCCAGGATCTGGGGAGAAGGAGACAGTAAGCTGTCAATCAGGGGATACAAGGTTTCACTCCTGAAAGAGGAACAGGTTCTGGACATCTAATGTAAAACAATGTGACTCTAGGTGACAATTCTGTGTTGCGTATTTCATATTTGCAAGAGGGTAGCCACTCCATCAATCTGCCAATGGTATCACATCCTTTGTCTGTTTCTATTAGGCATTGTCACTAGGTTTTTCTGCACCCTGAGTGTAGAGACTGTTTTGTTTGTTGTGTGTTTAGTGCATCTAATACAGTTTAACAGAGAGTGGAGCTTGTATCAGTCAGTGAGGATCAGGTTATACTAAACAAAATCAAATTATCAGTGACTTGTAATAACAAAAGAGAATTTTCAATCTTGTCGAATGACCAACATGAACTAATGGGGTTAGGAGACTGTTCCCAGAGATACTCAGGGAATCAGGATGACAAAGAGTGAATCTAAGACAAGCTGTCGGGGCCACAGTGCAGAGAAGAGGAAAGATAAAAAGCCAAGCGCAAGTAAAGAATGCTTCCAGTTTTACCATCTCAAACATCCACATGCTCCCACTTAAGGAGTCCAATAAGATAATCTCCTGTTCTCACAAGAAGAGGGGAACTGTGTATTTGTGCACAGTATTAAGTTGGCTTCTGTGGTCAACAAATACTTGCTGAATGGACGAATTATAGATTGCTGCAAAAACCGCTAATACTTTTGCACTAACCTAACAATTAGAGTGTGTGTCAACTTCAAACTTAACTAATTTATTTAAAAATATATATTAACTATTTACGCTGTACCAAAATGTCTGGTAGACTTTTGGTAATGAACATTAAACAAAATAATTGAATGTTCAAATACAAGAAAATTATTATTATGATATTCACCTAGGCTGGATTTAGTGGCTGGTGCCTATATTCTCAGCACTTTGGAAAGCCAAGGTGGATGGATCACTTGAGCCCAGGAGTCTGAGGCTATCCTAGGCTATCCTAGGCAACATAGAGAGACTCCTGTCTCTAAGAAAAATGCAAAAATTAGGTAGGTGTAGTAGTACACGCCTGTGGTTCCAGTCACTAAGAAGACTGAGGCAGGAGGATCACCTGAGCCAAGGGAGGTCAAGGCTACAGTGAGCTACGATGGTGGCACTGCCCTGCAGCCTTGGTGATAGAGTGAGACCCTGTTTCATTAAAAACAAAAGAAGAAAACATGCCCACATAAATGTGAACCTTATCACTCACCATTTCATAGTGAACTCTGCAACTTTCAGTTTTAGCAGATGGCCATAATAATACAAAATTTTCCTCAGCCCCCTTACTGGACTCATGACAGGGATGCCTGGTTTACTTGGCCTGTCACACTCGCCCCCTTGCAGGAGGGAGCACGTGAGTGAGCAAGTGCAGGGTCCAACTGGCTGCTCTAGGCACTGGCAGGACCAAGCTCCCTGCAGGGCCTGTGGTGGCACCCAGGTGGGGGTGCCTGGTTCCCTCAAGCCCACGAGGAGGTGTTACAGTGCTCTTTTAATTCTACTGTCTGTAGACAGCAGCCTGTTAGCAGCTCAGTTGTCTCCTTGTCTCATCACATGAGTTGGCTGCCCTCTACCAGTGAGGGCAAAGGGCCAGTGTGACAGCCTTTTTGGGTACCCACACTTGGTGGGTCCCAAACTCTTGTCCTGCATCCAAGAAGAATAAAGTCATGCAGACAACTGAAGGATAGTGAAAGTGGAGATTTTTATTGAGCAACGAAAACTGCTCTCTGCAATGAGGAGAGCTGGAGAAAAGGTGGGAAGGACAAGTTATCTGCCCCAAAGTTTGTCCACCTCCCTCTAAGCCTGGCTATCTCCCTCAAGATCGGGTCATCTCTCTCGAGGTCCAGCCATTTCTCCCCCTGTTGATTGAGTCTGGGGTCCTCATAGGCACAGGATGGGGGTTGGGGAGGCTGTAGGTAGTTTTGATTATTGGTAAAAACATGTGATTGGTAAAAAGGCATGATTCAGAAAGAACCAATTGGGAGAGAGCAAGGAAACAGGAATAGAAGATCTGTGCCCGGCGCAGTGACTCACACCTGTAATCCCAGCATTTTGGAAGGCCAAGGAAGGTGGATCACCTGAGGTCAGGACTTTGAGACCAACCTGACCAACATGGAGAAACCCCATCTCTACTAAAAGTACAAAATTAGCTGGGCATGGTGGCTCATACCTGTAATCCTAGCTACTCGGAAGGTTGAGACAGGAGAATTGCGTGAACCCGGGAGGTGGAAGTTGTGGTAAGCTGACATCATCACACCACTGCACTCCATCCTGGGCAAAAAGAGCGAAACTCTGTCTCAAAAAAACAACAAACAAACACACAAAAAGATCTCATGTTGGGCCCGTGATTTCCGGTTGTTTTATTTATTTATTTTGTTGGGGGGCTTGAAGGTGGTGTTTCACTGGGGATCCACCCCTGTCTGCCTAGAATTTCTCTGCCTCCTGCCTCTATGAATAATTTCAAAAGAAGGAATTATACGTGAGACAGTATTTTTAAAATATGTGTAATATTTATTATTACCAATAAGGAAACGTGTTACTTGTAACTTAAGCTCAGCAGGTTTCTGCACATTAAAAGGTGATGAGAAGCTTTGGAAGTTGTCATTTTTTTAAAGCGCAGTGTCTAATTCATTCCCACCAAAACAGAAAGTCTACAGACAGGCATTTGGGATTTGAAAATGCTCTCCTATAAATTAAAATACCCTAGAGACAAGACACCCTTCTGTTGATTGACTACTCTATCCTCTGTGTGTGGCAGATAAATATTTGTGATTGATTAATGTGCACTCCTGGGTAATAACCTCTGATAAATGGAATGTCCCCCCAAATTTAAGCAAATGCCACGTCATCAAGGAAACTTGCTGAGTTGCAGGGATGTCAGAAAAGGAAATTTTCTGGATTCTTCTTCCCAGTCTCCATGCAGATGGAGAAGGGCAGGTTGGAAGAACAAGAGGCCTTGTGAAACACTGCTCTCTGACTACAAGAACCTACAGAATAACCATCTCTGTATGTTTATTAAGGCTTCTAACCCACAGGGAAGGGCTTAATGAACATACTAAGATGGTGCCCAGAACAGTCTACATTCCAGGTTCCTGCTGGAGCACTGGAGCATGAGAGGCTGGCAAACATGTCAGGTATCTTTTAGGAGGCATTCTGCTGCCTCTGCCCACATCCCATTGGCCAAGTCAGTCTATGGCCATACCCAACATCACTAGGGAAGAAAGCACTGTCCCCTATAATAGGGGAGAGGAGAAGGACTATTTGCTGAATAATCTTCCACATGACATCATCAGCAGCAGCAGCAGCATCATCATGATTATTGTCATTATCTGTCACGATTAGTGATCACAATCATTAATAAGGCCATCTCTCCTTTCCAACTCACAGCCCTCTTCATCTGCTTCATGCTCCTCTCATGTCCATCCAGGTTCAATGGCACTAAATCACTAGTGAATATAAGGGGCCGAAGGAGTGGGTTTTTACCTTTTTTCTAACGTATCATGCAATCTGGCAAAATGTCGAGCTAGTAGATAGCCCCCAGGAAATATCCAATGGATGAGTGGATCAACATTGGTATTAGAATATTCAAAGGCAGTTTAGAAAATACACATATGTGTACTTACATATTTGAGTATATATAGCATGTGTATAGAAATGACATATATGTATGTATACAATACATGCTTATATAAATGTTGCATATGCATATATGTATATACATATTTGTGTATACATTGTGTATATGTGTATGTTTGTTTACATGTATATATGAGTGTATATATGTATGTATATATGTTTACATGTATGCATGGGTGTGTATGTACATGTATGCATATACACATTTGTACATGTATTTGTCTGTATATAGGTATGTGCACTTGTGTGTATATGTGTATGTATGTTGTGTATATATGTATGAGTATATATTTGTGTATATATGTAGGTGTATGTACATATGTATGTGTGTGTATATGTGTATACATAAGTGCATGCATATACGCATGTATGCATGCATGTGTATATTTATTTATGTGCATATGTGTATGCACATATATAATTATGTTTATATAGGCATGCATATGTTTACACATGCATGTGAATGCACATGTATATGAATGCACATGTGTGTGCACACATGTATGTGTACATGCTTGTGTATCTATCTCTGTGTTTATATATATCTGTATATATATTTGTTTTTGTATATGTATATATGTGTATTTGTGTGTGTATATGTGTGTATATGTGTTTGGGTGTGTATTCGTGTGTTAAATATTTTCAGGCAGTGTTTTATTGCTGGAGTCAGTGCTTCCTTTGTCTGATGTTTTGTGATGTCTTAGCCAGGATGGCTGTTAGAACTCAGGAGAAAAAGAATTCATAAGGAAGCATAGCTGATGGATACTGGGCTTAATACGTAGGTGATGCAATGATCTGTGCAGCAAACCATCATGGCAGACATTTACCCACATAACAAACCTGCACATCCTGCACATGTACCCCTGAACTTAAAATAAAAGTTGGAAAAATAAAAATAAAGAATTGATAGCAGTGATAATGGCAGTGAAGCTGGTTATGTCTGTGTTAGCTCATGTACCTATTTTAAAATTAAAAACTGCAAAACTGTTCTGTGCAACATGAAGAGTTACATGCTGAGAATGGAGGCATAAGCCGCTGATGAGTACAAAACTGTTAATAAGGCTCCCATCTTATCCTTCTCTTGTCCTAATGACTTTTACAAGCCACTTGTTGCCAAGGACACTTAGGCACATCAATAAAATGAAAGAAGAAACAATATGATAAAATATAATAATGGAAAATTAGGTTACCAAAAAAAATAACAATTTTATCCAACTAGACATGGGCCAAACAGGCATCTCACAGAAGAAGATATATGGATGGCGAATGAGGATAAGAAAAGATACTTTACATCATATGTCATCAGGGAAGTGCAAATTAAAACAACAAAGAGATCTATTACACACCTATTAGAATGGGCAAATTCCAGAACACTGACAACACCAAGTCCTGGTGAGAAGGTAGAGCAGCATATCCTCTCATTATTAATGGTAATGCAAAATGGTACACACTATTTGGAAGAGAGTTTGGGGCCTCTTAGAAAACTAAGCATACTCTTACTATACAATCCAGCCATCATGCTCCTTGGTATTTACCCAAAAAAGCTGAAAACTAATTTCCACATAAAAACCTGCACATGGATGTTTACAGCAGCTTTATTCATAATTGCCAATACTTAGAATCAATCAAGATGCCATTTAGTGGGCAGATGGATAAATAAACTGTGGTATAGCCAGACCAAACAATATTAATCAGTGCTGAAAAGAAATGAGCTATTAAACCATGAAAATACATGGAAGAGCCTTAGAAACATACTCTTAAGTTAAAAGTCAGTCTGAAAAGGTGGCTACATACCTTATGACTTTAATTACATGACGTTCTGGAGAAGGTGAAACTGTGAAGACAGTAAAAACGTTAGTGATTTCCAGGAATTGGGGGTGTGAGGGATGAATAAGCAGAAAGTAGGTAGTTTTAGGGCAGTAAAACTACTGTGCATGACACTATATGAAGGGATGTCATTTTAAATTTGTTCAAACCCATAGAATGTGCAACACCAAGAATGAACTGTAACAAAAACTGTGGACGCTGGGTGATAATGATAGGTAGATGTAGGTTCATCTACTCTGACAAATAAACCACTCTGGTGGGGGATATGGGAAATGGATTAACCTGTGCATGTGTTGGGGGTATGGAGCATACAAAAAAGCTGTGTATCTTCCTCTCAAATGTTCTATGAACCTAAAACTACTCAAAAAAATAAATTAAACAATCAACTCACATCATTATTTATGATTACTCGTTTTATCAACTCATTTAATTTTGCATTAACTGCTTGCTTTAGCAACCATCTAACTTGCTTTTATTTATTTATTTAGAGTTTCTGAATCTCATCTCCTTTGATGAGGCAGAAGAATCTTAACTGTAATGATAATTTAGGATTTGACAGACAAAAATTGTAGAAATCAAAACTTAGAATCACAAGGTCCTTGTTCATGATTTCCACAAGTGCTCCACTTGGATTTACATTTTTTAAGCAAAAATAAATGCATTAGTTCTTTGTTCCTTATGGTTCCAGTAGATAGTGCTTACATTTCTTATTAAAACTTGTCAAACTAGTGCAAAAAAGAAGATGGACACAGAAAAATCATGCCATATAAATATGTACCCATCACCAGTTTTGTAAAAAAAAAAAAAAGCTATCATTAAGGAAGGAAGAAAAAGCATAAATTACAAAAACAAAGTCACAATTTAACTGATATAAATTGCAGCCTCCTGTTTTTCTCATTTCCAGGAGAAAGGATTTTATGTATGCAATAAAGTAATTGTTTTGGGAGGAAGGAAAGTTATCTGCAGTCTTCATTACTTAAGCATTATTTAAGTCTCCTAGTCTGGACTACCTAGCTCATGTCAACAGCTAATCAGCAAGTGGACATCTATGGCTACCATAAAAGAAGAACGACACACTCCCCAGAATTAGAAGATCTGGAAATCCACTGTTGCTTTCAGTAAGACATAGTCAAAAAGTCTTGGATTGGCCTGTGAAAAATCACATAATGGCTTATAAAGCTGAGTTAGAGACAGAACATGCTACAGTGAATTACAAAGGTTTCCTTCAGATAAAGAGGGAGTAGCAAGCCATATTGTAGGTCATGCTGTAAGTGTATATTATCTTAGTTTATTTGGGCCACTATGACAAAATGCCATAAACTGGTAGTTTATAAATAGAAATGCATTTCTCAAAGCTCTGGGGGCTGGGAAGTCCAAGAGAGAAATGACAGCAGATTCAGCATCTGGTGAGGGCTCACTTCCGGGCTTATAGATGGCACCTTCTTACTGTGTCCTCACATGGTGGAGGGGGTAAGGCAGCTCCCCAGGGCCTCTTTTATAAGGACACTAATCCCATTCATTAGTGTTCTACCCTCATGATCCAGTCACTTCCCAAAGGCCCCATCTCTTCATTTCATTGCTTTGGTGAGGTTGGGGGTTAAGATTTCAGCATATGAATGTTGGGGTGACATAAGTATTCAAAATATAGCAATGTCCATCTTATAAACTTAGGCCCAGGACTTATAAGGAGTAAACCAGAGGAACGTCAGCTGATTTCTTTTTATTTCCTATTTCCTCAGGTGACCTTCTGTGTAAAGTTGTACTTTTTTGCATGTATGACATCATTTTGGAAATATTATTTTAATTCACATATATTAAAGAGTTTAAGACAACTATTTCTTTTAAAAAACTAGATATTCATTTACATATAGTTTTACTGATGTATGAGAAAATTTGCTCATAACTTTTTACCTTTGAGAGGTACAATTTTTATCATTTTAATTTTATTTTCTATTTTCTAATACTTTTTCTATTTTTCACATTTCAGTAAAAAGTGTTATACAATTAAAATACTTTTAAACTTAATATTATGTGTTTCAGAAGAAAGACTTCATTAATTTGGAAGAAAGAAGCTACAGATTTCACCAATAATAGATACTGAATTGCTTCATTTTTAAAAACAGAAAGTAACTGAATTACAAAACTTTTGTGATTAAATGTTGAATAAAAATAAAACAAACTTCAGTATGCTGATATACATTTTTTTTTCCTGCTTACTGTAAACTGGATTTTGGAAAACTTTGATCTTTTGTGACAGTATTTTGGAATTCAACCTATGCGTATGACAGTGGTACAGATCACTTGGTAAATGAATCATTCTATATATTTTGTATGTATTTTGTCAAAGTTAGTTTTTAAATATTTCAATAAAATAACAAATATAGCACCAAAGTCTTCAGCTTTTGAGACTTTCTCAAATTGTGATACTTAAAATTAGAACATACAAACAGGAAGACATTAATATTTTTCCCTTCAAAAATAAGAAAGAAAATTAAGAGAGATTAAATGGAATCAATGACTTAACTTGGAAATTCTATCATTGTTTTGAACTATTCCATCTTCTTTTCAGCTTAAGGTTTAATTGACCAAAATGTATATATTTATGATATACAGTGTGACACTTTGATATATGTATACAACATTTAATGACTAAATTGACCTAATTAACATGAAAAATAGCAATGAATATTCACTTTTTTTTTTTTTTAAACCATTCAGTTTGGTTGAAATGATTGTTTTCCTTGTTATAATTAGTTCCCAACAGTTTATATTCACCTTGTCTGGGGCTCATAACTCACATTTTAAATTCCTTTCAAAGCACTAAACCATCTGGCTTTGCCTTGAGCACAGAGTTGAAAAGAGCATTGCTCGTGAAGGGATGACAATATGGTACCCAAATCCTCCACATTGGCTGGTGGGATACTTTGATCTACTGAGAACCAGCAGATGCAGGAACGACGCTCTATGCTCTCCGTTTCTGCCTAAAAGTAGAGTATAATTTTTCTTTGTAAAGCTGACATTACTTTCCATTTACAGAGCGGTCTCCCTCTCCTGTACCAGGAGGAGGAGAAGGAGTCATACCGGCATCACAACACTTACTGAACAATCCCATCTGTCACACATTTCCTAGTCACCTTCCCACAGTTCACCCACCCTGAGTGGCCCGACCCCTTTTCCTTTCTGCAGTCATCTCCACAATGTGTCACCCTTTCTGAAAGGGGTATATAAGCCCTTGGGTCTAACTGTCATGTTTTTCGGTCTTCACTTTTTTCTCACAAAGCCTCCAGACACATACAATTATGAACATCAATAAGGAAACCTAAGCATTTTCTCCTGTTAATCTGCCATTTGTCAAATTAATTAACAGGTCCCAGACACAGAACTAAGATGGCAGAGAGAAAGTTGTTTTGTTCCAATCCTCTCCAATCCCTCCACAACAGTCAGAAACTAGCAACGAGAAAAGGCATGTAAACTAAAAATAATTTTTTTAACCTATCAGAAAGCAGGGGTTGGTAAGTAGTTAAATATTCTGAACTCCATTCAGGCCCAGCTCTTCAACTGAGAAGGATGGATCCTGTGGACTGCCCCAGCCATGGCAGAGCCTGGGAGGAAAGGATTCTGGCCATAGAACCAGGTCAAATACCAACATTCTAACCATCCTTAAAGACTGGGAGCAGACTAGTATGAGGTTACAGAACTTCTTGTAACTGCCCAACGGATTCACCTTGCCTGCTGCCTAGATAGAGCCAATTTATCAGGACAGAGCCAATTTATCAAGACAGAGAGATTGCAGTGGAGACAGAGTAATTCACCCAGAGCCGGCTGTGTGGGAGACGGGGGTTGCAGGCACTTGCAGAATCTTTTCTTATAGACCTTCCACTTCATGCTATGAGAAAGGTTGAAGGCAAGAGGTGAAATGGAGAAAGGCTCCCTTGGTCATGAAGGAGGTAAGTGATGGGTGATGCAGCAGAAAAGGCATGAAGCTGTACACCTGATCCTCCACCCCACCCCTTGTAACATAGAAAGCAAATGCCTTTCACCCTGAAAAGAGAGCAGCAAACCCTGCTATTCCCAGGATACAGGTAAAGGTCTCTTGGTACTTCAGGACAAATGAAAGAAGAAAATATCCATCTACCCATGGAATGGGGGCTGATCACAGTCTTGGGATCAGGACTCTCTTCTAGTACCATTACTATTCTCCCTCCGGTGGGGAAGGAGCTCTCAACTCTTCTGCAAGACCCATTGTTAACAGGCAGATGTAGATTCCAGAGAGAGAGGCAGGAAAGCTGAGAAAGTCCGAGCAGGAATATTCAGGCCCACCAGGCCCACCTAGGACTGAGGCTGAACCAGAACAACAGAGAAAACTCAACCATGCCCTAACCTCACCAGTTCAGCAAACATCCAGTATCAAATAGCAATGAGTAACGGAGAGATGGCTCAGAACTGAAGACAGATCACAAACACTGAAGACATACTTTGGATGCCATAAGCACATGGCATCTTGGTTAGATGAGTGTGAAGCATGTGGCTCACATATAGTAACCATAGCAATAACAAAAACCAGCTGAGTGTAAAGTCTGTCCGCATTGACCCATATCCCATACTAGTGCCCCAAAAGAGGATGCGAGCTCCTATCCCCACTTATATGCCGTTTATCTCAGTCTCTCAATAGCCACATGTGATGTGCTGATTTCAAGAACAAATTATGAATCATGAAATTTTTAATAATTGAGAGGAAACAACTTGGTCCAGAATCAAATAACAGAATTGGACTCAGAAATGACACGAATTTGCACCAGCCTCTGAAACACACCCCACCCTACTCCACCTCTTACCCTAGAACCTTTTCCCATCAGACATAAAATACATTTGACTTATGTGTCTCTCCTTCTTCTCTAAAACAGCAGCTCCATCAGACAGAGATGTTATCTCTCTTGCTCACTATGCCTTGAGTGTTACCTAGTATCTAGAAGTGGTGCAAGCCATTTTTGTGGAATATGTGGCTATATCGGCTTTATTCTTCTTCAACTCCTGGAGAAAGTGAGAAGACTTAAGACCTAAGTATGTGAGTGAAAGTGTTTTTGTTCAAAAATCTTTATGGTAAGTACCTTGGCAAGTGAAAAATGGGCTTTAATTCTCATAAAACTGGAACTCCCAAATTTCTTTGTCTGTCTGTTCTTCTCTCTCCAGCCTTATCTTTCTTTATATTCCTCCTTCCTGGTTCTATGTGACACATGTTTTTAAGAAGAGAGCACAGGGACCATTAGCTCAATATTCCTGCTGTGTAACTAGAACTGTTCTACCAAGGTGTCTCATAAGAAAGTTCAGATTGGATTCTCAGCTTCTCTGACCCATGCTAATTCTGCAAAAATAGTTCCATTCTCTTATATTTCATTTTTCTCTTCTATCTTCTTTTTCTTTATGAATCAATCATAATATGGAAAATAAAATATTAAGTTGTTAATCATTCTGTTTTTGAATAGTGTTATGTTCATTGTTTTTCATTATAAAGGTAGATGAGTCAAACCCACTATATTTATCTAAAAATATAATTCTAAATTAATTTTATTTTATTTAGGAAGCTTATAACACTCCTATTTATGAATATTAGGCTATGTGGAAGATATCTCCCATGACTTCAAAAATTATTTCTTCCAGGTACTTTCCTGCAAAAATTCCACTTACTATTGTCCTTAAACCAAGTGACTTAAGAAGAATTTTGCACCTGTAATCCCAGCACTTTGGGATGCTGAGACAAGTGGACCACAAGGTCAGGAGTTTGAGACCAACCTGACCAACATGGTAAAACCCCGTCTCTACTAAAAATACAAAAAAAAAATTAGCCAGGTGTGGTGGTGTCTGCCTGTAATCCCAGCTACTCAGGAGGCTGAGGCAGGAGAATCGCTTGAACCTGGGAGACAGAGGTTGCAGTGAGCCGAGATTGTGCCACTGCACTCCAGCCTGAGCAAGAGTGAGACTCTGTCTCAAAAAAAATTTTATATGAGCTCTGATCAGATTGACTCAAAGATCCACGGAGACTCAAAGCTCCACAGCATGATTTCTTTATTCTTTTTTTAAAAAAACAAAAAACAAAACAATATTTTTAGCAGCTGGAAGACATTAGGAGCCCATCAAATACTTATCTAATATTAAATCGATACAGTTTAGCTTCATCAAACAACATACTCGAGGAGCATATCACATTTCCAATATGGACGTTATTAGTGAAATTTGCAACTATGCAACTGTGCAAATGGCCAGCAGGAATTCAATAACAAGCCTAGAGATCAAGTAATATAGCTCTCTGCAGTGCAGTTGCTGCCAAAAGCATAACTATATTTAAAAAGCAATTTCAATAATTTGGGAATGGAATTAGAATGTCTTTTCATATTATTAAAATTACGAATACTACAAACCGAAGTGATTCTAAGATCCGTAAGTTCTAGGTAACACTTTCCTATTCCAAATTATCTTATACCAACAGCCAATTTTCCTTGGTATAAAACTTTTAGCTCATAAGAAGGTTGATCAAATAAGACATAAGTGATCAATCTGATGCTTGAGTTCCTTCCTACTCTTTCTGAACTACAGAGGAAATGGTGTTGTGATTAAGCTCTAGACTTTGCACACAAACACAACCAGATCTGAGGCACAATTAATCAGGTGTGTGCTTTGAACGCTCTGTGGCTCATTATTTTAATCTGTAACATTAGGCTTTTTAATGTTACCTTCCTGGTGGGTGGTCCTCAGGAGGAAGTGACATATTTAAAGCACTTAGCACAACGCCTGCCTCCCAGTAATGATGCAACATCTGGAATCACAAATGTTGAGGATGATATACTGAAAGAAATCAATGGCAATTTCCGCCTGTACTTTTCCAATGAATTCCTTTTCAATGAATAGTACAAATATTTCTGACAGAATAAAGAGGTATGCAGTGAGAAAGTAACTTTCCTTCCGTCTCTATCTCTCAGCCTCCAAGTTTCCTTCTTCCTGAGTATGCCCCATTTTTTCTGACAGATTGTTTAAATATGTTTTATCTTTCTTCTTTTCTTGTTGCCCCAGTTCCCCACTTCCTACTTACCCCTTTAGAAATGCAAATATAACTTTTTTTTTAAGATGGTCTCAGTTGAGTGTTAGAATCTCAACTCACTGTAGCCTTGACCTCCTGGGCTCAAGCGATCCTTCTGCTTCAGCTTCCTGAGTAGCTGGGACCACAGGCCTGCACTACCAGGCCCAGCTAATTTGTGTCTTTTTTGTAGAGATGGGGCCTTGCTATGTTTCCCAGGTTTGTCCCCAACTCCTGGGCCCAAGGGCCCAATCAATCTGCTTGCCTCAGCCTCCAGAAGTGCTGGGAATACAGCTGGGAATACCACACTAGCGAAATACATCCTTTTATGCCCACCTCCACTGCCTTCACCAGACACTGCCTACAGGGCAAGTTCATCTAACTCCTTAAAAATTAGACGAATTTATTAAATTAACATGTAAGTTAGCAACCATGTTAACTTAAGGCACTGCACTGGAGCTGACATCCAGACCCCCTGACATTGCTTGCTTTCTCCTCTGCAAAACCTTTTAAAATTGCCCACTGACTGCTCCAAAAGCGAAGCAGCACATTTAAAGGCAGGACATCTGTGCTTCTCCCCCTAAGCTGGCTTAGAATAAGTGACTTTCTTTAAACCACATCTTGCTCTTGTTAATTGGACTCTTCATGTGGTGAGTAACTAACCCGCTGTTCGGTTATGAGTTCTCTCTGTGTGAGTTTGTGTGCACGGGAACGTGTGTATCATTTTAGCAACATAGTGTAGATAAACACCTGTATTTACGTATACATCTCACCTATGTTTCTAATTCTTTAATTGTGTAACAGTAAATCTTGACCAGACGTGGTGGCTCACTCCTTTAATCCCAGCACTTTAGGAGGCCGAGGTGGGGGCGGATTACTTGAGATCAGGAGTTCAAGACCAGCCTGGCCAACATGGTGAAACCCCATCTCTACAAAAAATACATAAAAATTAGCAGGGCATGATGGTGGGCACCTGTAATCCCAGCTACTAGAGAGGCTGAGGCAGGAGAATTACTCGAACCCGGGAGGCAGAGGTTGCAATGAGCTGAGACCTCGCGATTGCACTCCAGCCTAGGCAAGAGAGTGAGACATCATCTTGAAAAACAAAAAAACAAACAAACAAACAGTAAGTCTTACATATTGTTCTATATCAACACGTAAAGGTCTACTCATGCCACTTTTATTCTGAATTGCACTCACCACATTTTCCTTTAGGTTAAAGGAAATATCATTTCTACCTTGACACTGCTGTTCATAGTAATTCATTCTGTTAACTATGAAGATGTACAAAAACACGGAAAGATAAGGCATTTTTGACAATCAGAATATCATTATTCACAGCTCTCCTAGCTACTAAGACTGGATAAGGAACACAGCTGATGGTTTCAGATTCAACAGAAACAGCAGATACTTCAAACAAAGATCTACAAAGTCTACGTTCAAACCTTGTTTCACCTTTTAACAATGTGGGGTATGCAATTCGATTTTCCGGATCTTTCAGTTTGTAGTGCTTAGAATACAGACCAACAAGCCAGCTAGTCACAGTGACTTTTTTGATGGTAAGTTTACCCATCATATAATCTCCCCTGTCATGCGTTTCCCTAGGGGCAGCGAAAAATAAATGTAGCTGCTGACTGCAAGGTCTTCAGACTCAAGCATCACTGTGATGTACGAGCAGATAAACCCATGTCTAACAACTCTCACACTTTTTCTTAAAACCTCTACACTCAGCTAAGATGATGATACATTAACTTGTAATTATAAGTTCCAATTCTGGACACTGAAATCTCTGAGTTTTGGTGAAATTTTAGAGTCAAGGGCACATGTTAATGTATCTCTTTGCAGATGCTTTTAAATGACTGTTTTTGGTTTTGGAAATCCTCATACCCCACTGTTTGCTAATCAACCCTAATTTCAGTTGAGCCAATAGGTTATTCTTCCAGCATTTCAACAATTTGAATATGTATGTGGGGGCGGGTGTGGTGTCTCTTCCTATCTCTTTTCTGGTGATTCAAATGTGGGATACACTTTGATATGTTGGCAGAGACTGAAACCAAAGTTATTACCATGAGTGGTCCTGGGGAAACAAGTATGTTAACATAACAGAGCCACAGCCAGACCTTAAGTGTGTGCTACTGATGGGCAGCATCTCATGTTCCTTTTTTTCTTTCATTCTTAAAACCTTATTTTAAGTTTCCTTTTTTTTTTTTTTTTGAGTTGGAATTTTGCTCTTGTTGCCAAGGCTGGAGTGCAATGGCCAGCTCATCGTTACCTCTGCCTCCCGGGTTCAAGTGATTCTCCTGCCTCAGCCCCCAAGTAGCTGGGATTATAGGCATGTGACACCACGCCTGGCTAATTTTGTGTTTTTGGTAGAGACAGGGTTTCTCCATGTTGGTCAGGCTGGTCTCGAACTCCCAACCTCAGATAATCTGCCTGCCTCAGCCTCCTAAAGTGCTGGGATTACAGGCATGAGCCACTGCACCGGGCTTAAATTTCTTTTAAACATTGAGATACCCTTAAAAGCACTCTGCGTTTGCAGCAAGATGGGTTTTAATGGCACATGGAGCATTATTTTAAGCCTAATATTCATGGATTTTCCTATTTTAGGTCTGTTGGCCTCCAGTCCAACTCAAAAAGGATGTGAAACTGTTTTGGCAATTTCTAGAAGTTTGTGAAATAAACTCTATCTCTCCTTAGAAGTGATTCTTGCTTGAGAACTGAACTTTTACCAACAAGCCACCAGGAAAGTTAGACAAAGTTCACATTGGTCTCCCTCTGCCCAGCTTAGTTGACATCCCAGGTGAAACACAGCAATTTCACATAGAAGGAGGAGTCCTCAGGCTGGCACCAGGGATGTGAAGCCGGCAGGGGGAGCACCATTTGCACTGCAGAGCCCAGGAGACAAGGCCACACAGCTGGTGTTCACAGGTGCAGTTGGATCAGGTGAGGCTTGAGAAAGAGCATAGATCAATACTCCAGGGAGAGGAGCAGCACTGTGGGTCCCTGGGAAGGAGGGAGGGAAAGGACAGACTTTACAGAAAATCTAGTAAGTACTGAGTCCATGCCTGGCATGGACGTGTATTTACCAAACGTTGAGAAGTGATTCTCTACTAGGGTTGACCACATTCTGAAGCGGACATTTAGCAAAGTCTGGAGAATTTTTTAGTTGTCACAGATGAGGGCCCCTTTTCTGAATCTTCGTAGGTCTCCTTTTTTGAGCCTGTGTAGACAACCTCTTTTGTTTTCATCAGTCTCCCATGAGGATAACAGATCTCTCTGGATGACTATTTCAGACTCCTTCTCCAATCCCTGGGAATCCCGGAATTTCAAGGCTGACTTTGGTCTGTTCAGATAGGCCACATGGCCAAGTACTGCATCAACAATGCACACGCTTTTGCTTGTGTGCTGCAGGCTGGGCATACTTCAGGGGGCATGTGAGATCTGTTCATCTTCTAAGCCTATGGATTGTGGGGAACAAGCAGAGCCCAAAGCGAGTGTACAGAGAGAGAGGGCAGGAGGTGATGGGGATAGGGTGGGCAATAGGAAAACGGCAAGCAGCCATCACCTCCAAAGGTGTAGACACTAAAGTCACAGCTCTTTCTCACAATGGCCTCCAGTGTAATCTAAAGCCAGCTGGTGCTAGTGGATACAAATCAATGCTGGGACTTTGATTTTTTATTATATCGTGAAATTATCACTGCCATGTTTTAAAAATTAATGGGCAACTCAGGCTTCCAATTGTAGAATATGATACTCAAAATGATGCATTTGTAAAATATAAATAAAAGATGCCTTGATGCAATGTTCATGCCTGTAATTCCAGCATTTTGTGAGGCTAAGGCAGAAGGATTGTTTAAGGCCAGGAGTTCAAGACCAGCCTAGGCAACACAGTGACATCTGACATTTACAAAAAAATAAATATTTAAAAAATTTTAAAAAATTAGTAAGGTATAACACACATCTGTGGTCCCAGCTACTCAGGAAACTGAGGTGGGAGGATCACTGGAGCCCAGGAATTCCAGACTGCAGTGAGCTATGATCAAGCCACGCACTCCAGCCTGGGCAATGGGGCAAGGCCCTGTCTCTATATTAAGAATAATAAAATATAAGAGATGCATTTTTAAAAATAACAAAACTGCAAGTAGAAGCGGAAGCTTATTGGGAAGTTGGTATGGAATAATGAAAAGAAAAACTTTAAAGTACTAATGAATACTTTCATGATAAAAATCAAAATGCTAAGTCTGTAAAAGGAATAAAGCATGCTGCATAATGACTGTGCAAAACAACACTCAAGGTTATTTCCACAGAAGAATGACAGTGTGGTTGTGTGGAAAAGACAATTGATCATCCAATAGGCAGCCTACACTTGTGCTTAGGTACCAGCATAACGAGGACAAAGATGATAGATAGATAGATAGATAGATAGATAGATAGATAGATACATAGATAGATGATAGACATTGAGAAGACAGATCAATGTGTATGCTCATATCTATATTAATATTTAAATATATATCTAGAGTGACAAGTACATTAAAAACCTTTGCACAATCATCTTTCCTGGGCCATTTTACAGTAGATTGGGCCAAAGAAGATTCTGTAAATGTAACCACTGAATGGGTTCTTCTTGCCAGCTGCACAAACAAAATCAACTCACTGAGACCACAGCACTGCAGTGAAGAAAGAGTTTGACATGAGGCTGGCCTGTGCCACATGAGAGACAAAGTGATTCATCTAAATGAAATAAGTCAAGGGTCACTGGTCTCGTTGTCTAAGGTGTTATCTGAGCTTGTCATCTCATGACCAAGAGAATTAAGGAGTGTGGACACAAAGGGTGAGGTTGGGGCAAAAGTTTAATAAGCAGAGAAAGAAAGTTCTCCACAGCATAGAGGGGAGACCAAGTAGGTTGCTGTTTTTACAGTTGAATTCAAAAGCTTTAATAAGAAACTCCTCTCCTTTCTGTAGCTGTTTGAGTAACTTATCTGTAAAGCTGTCTGCATAACCCCCCCTTATCTATGTTGTTGTGGGTATGTCTCTAGGCAAGCACAAAGCACAGCCTCTCTCGTTTGTATAACTGTGGGTTTGTTTTAGGTAAGCCCTCTCTTACCTGTCAAGTTCTCATGGAGCCCATCATGTATATGCCTGAGATGGGGAGGAAACTTTTTCCTGGGAGCTCGTTAATCCCACAAGGAACAAAAGGCTTCTATGCTAGACTCTGCCTACTTATCTGTGTAGGTGCAGCCTGAGTTTTCCCCAAGCTGCTCTATTTTTGCTTATAGCTGTGATGTTTCAGATAGGCTGCTTCTCCAAGGGCTAGCCTCAGCTGGCTACCTAGTTGATTTCTTCTTTTCTTCTCCCTCAAAATAATTCTCCCCAAAGTCTCAGAGGCTAGGGTAGGGGGCATGCTGACAGGTTGGGGATGCAATCATAGGAGTGTGGAAAATGGTCCTCATGTACTGAGTCTGCTTCTGGGTGAAGGGCCACAGGACTGGTTGAGTTATAAGTCCAGGCCATCCAGTTGTCAGAAATGCAAAAACCTGAAAAGACAACTCAAAAGGCCCATCTTAGGTTCCACAGTAGTGATGTTATATGCAGGAGTAACTGGGAAATTTGCAAATCTTATGACCCCCAGAGTAACGGCTAGTAATTATTTAGAATTCAAGCCCCTGTCACCCTCCTAACTTGGTGGCCTTCCATCAGTTTTACAGGAACAGTTTAGTTTTCCAGAAGGGCTATTATCATTTAAACTATTACATAAATTTCTTCCAAAAGTTAGCTTGGTCCATGCCCAGAAATGAACACAGATAGCTAGTCTGTGAGGCTAGAAGCAAGATGAAGTTAGCAATGTCAGATTTCTCTTACTGTCATAATTTTGCAAAGATGGTTTTGTCAGAGGCATTTGACCCAGAGCAATTCCATCTTGAATAGGGGCTTGGTAAAATAAGGCTGTGACCTACTGGGCTGCATTCCCAGGACATTAGGCATTTTAAGTCACAGGATGAGATTGGAGATTGGCACAAGATACAGGTCATAAAAACCTTGCTGATAAAACAGGTTGCAGTAAAGAAGCAGCCAAATCCCACCAAAACCAAGATGGTGACAACAGTGGCTTCTGGTGGTCGGCACTGCTGCACTCCCACCAGTGCCATGATAGTTTACAAATGCCACAACGATGTCAAAAAGTTACTCTCTATGGTCAAAAAAAGGAGGAAGCCTCAGTTGCAGGAATTGCCCACCCCTTTCACAGAAAACTCATGAATAACCCACCCCTTGTTTAGTGTATTATAGAGAAATAACCAAAAAATAGTCAACCAGTGGCTCATGCCACTGCTCTGTCCTTGGAGTAGCCATTCTTTTATTTCTTTCTTAACTTCCTTCCACTTTATGGACTCTCTTGAATATTTTCTTGCATGAGATCCAAGAACCCTCTCTTGGGGTCAGGGTCAGGACCCCTTTCTGGTAACAGTTTTATGTGCAGTCAGAGAAAGAAATAGAATTCGTGAGATAGATGATTCATAGATGATAAGTAGGTAGATAGATTTATGTAGTGCAAGGAGCTAACTTATACAGTTATGGGGACTAGGAAAGTCAAAAACTGCAGAGAGACTATTAGGAAGGGCAGGCTGGAAACTCTTGGGCAGGAGCTGTTTACAGGCAGAATTCCTTCCTCAGGGAAACTTGAATTTTGATCTTAAGACCTTTCAACTGATTGAGCCCACTCAGATTCTCCAGGGTAATCTGTACTTTGAAGCCACTAGTTGTGGATGTTCACCACATGTACAATATACCTTAGCAACAAAAAGCAAGGTAAACTGAATGACAGGGGACCATACATGAACTAAATGTTTTTACTCCCAGATTCGTATGTTGAAATCCTAATCCCAGTGTGATGGTTGTTGGAGGTGGTGGCTTTGGGAGGTAATTAGGTCACAAGGATGGAGCCTTCATTCTTGAGATTAGATCCCTTGCTGAGAGCTAGGGATCAAGCAGAAGTCAGCAGAACAACTTAGAAGAGGGCCCGTATGAGAACCTGGCTATGCTGGCACCCTGATCTTGCACTTCCAGCCTCCAGAACTGTATAAAATAAACTTCTATTGTTTATAAACCACAGAGTCTGTGGTAATTTGTATAGCAGCCAAACTAAGACAATAGCTTAGCCAATGAGACACATAAAACTGGCCAAGACCTACTGGAACAGGAGTTTGAATGACAGTTGGAATTCAGAGGGACCACTAGGAACAAGAACTCCTCACGTCATGTCATCATAATTCAAAAGTTGATACATTTGGTATCCAGATTTCTGATGACTCTTTCAAATGAGAATGTCTACTTTCATTTTAATCTCCATCCCAAAGTGGTGACAATTGACCAGGCTTAAGAACCAACCCTGCACAGAGGTCAACTGTCTGATGTAGGAGTGGGTTTGATTTTCAGCTGAGTAATACTTTTAAGCACATAGTGGGTGTGCTTCTGTTTTCCTTCTGTGCGTATGGACAATACAGAAGGTAAAATCAGAAAGCGAGGTGGGCCACCTAGCTGAAGGAAAGCAATGTCTTGCTCAAGGGCTTCCTAAACTTCTCAGCAGGACTTTTAACTAAATTAGGGGTGGAGCAATGACTAGGAGTACCTGTAATCAGCTTATTTAGGTTCAGGGTCTGAGGCTGCATGATTTATTTCAACCCTGGAGTTTGTGTCAGGATTATTCCATAACAGCATCGTGCACCAAGTTCTCACATGATCTTGATCCTAATAATGGTAATCACTTATCCTTGGCAGCATATTATGGTAAACTTTTTACCTAACCAAGTGTGAAAGAGAAAATCATTATGTGTCTACTGATTGTTGTCATATACTATTTTACTTAACAGAAACATATTTTCCATGAATGATTTAATACAAGGAGACATAAAATATGCATGTGTTTAGAAATCCAATTACTCAGCTGAAAAACTATCTTATTATGGCTTCATTTCCTTGCTGCTCCACACTCTCCATTTTAATGTACTGAAAGGTTATTTTTGTACCTGACAAGAAGCAGATATTCTTTACAGAATTCATGTGTGTCAAATGCCTTGTCACTCTGAGAAGAAATGGACTTTATTCAAGGTCTCATGGGAAATTTAACTAAGGCTTGTCATAAAATCAGGCTTAAATTTGTGTTCAAAGGCATGGCTAAATTCTGTTCAGAATATATACTATTTGTTGAATATGTGCCATGTGTTAGGCACTGTGGAACTCAGTGGCTAAAAACATAGGCAGAACCCCAGTGTTCACACACCTTACACCTGGGTGGGAATACAATTCAACAACAACATGGTGAATATTATCATAAGAGGAACTAGCAATCCTGAGACACTGTATCAGGGATGTAAGTCAAGATGTCTGAAGTTAGAGAAGACGTCTTTAGAAATTTACATCTAAGCTGAAGCCTCAAGTTCATTGGAACTTCAGCAAAGGAAGTAAAGAGAAGTCTTCAGTCAGAGAGAAAGGTAGATGTAGCAGACACGACTGGTGTCACAACTGTTCACCACTTAACATTGCTTCTGCCAACTTCCAGCTAGTAGCACGTGCACGTCGGTGTTTGAAGATGCTCCTCCCTCTCTATTTGCTGAAAGCTGCAAGGCAGCCCAATGGACAGGAAAGTGGAAGTAACACTCCTCCCTTCAGGTAGCATGAAACACAAGAATATTTCCAACCCTTTCGATCTTGAATCAAGTGTGGCTTTATGACTAGTAGAGATGATGGTCATGCCAACGTGCCATTTATGAGTCCAACTTCCAAAGGCTTTGTGTGCTTCTGTTTTCATTCTTGAACATCTGCCTCTAGCATAAGAATATGTGTTGGCTGGCCTGCTTAGGATGAGAGACCACATGGAGAACACCCCACCTTCTCAACTAAATTCATCCTGAATTAGCCCACAGCCATCCAGGCAGGTGAGAAAGCCCCATACAAAATTAGGAAAAAAAAAAAAAGAAAAAACATGAAATGCATAAAGGTGAGAAACATTTAGCTAAGCCCAGTAAGAAAAACTTCCCAGTTAACCCATAGTCTTGTGACTACACGTAATAACAAATTAAACAATAATATTTAATTATGATGAATAATAATAAATGATCATTGTTCACACTTTATTGAATGCAGGGGTTGTTTGTTATACAGCATTATTATGGCAATAGCTAACTGATACAAAGCACATCATGGTTTTCATTGGCCATACTGAAGACTTGATGACTTGAAGTCATTTTGTTGCATTTTGTATAGTTTTTCACTATTTTTCTGTTATTTTTAATTCCTCATAGCTCAGTCCCTCCTCTTTTTCCTCTCTGTATAAATAATATTCTATTTATTCTTTAGCCAACAGGAAAAAAATGCTTGAAAAATTACAATACAATTAATTCTCTGTTTAATTATTAACCAAATACATGTCTTCTGTATCAGTTTAGCAAAAGTGGACATTCACTTTGTTGAGGAGGAAATAAAACCATTCACTTCAAATATTATAGGTAGTATGTTAAAGACAGGTGGAAGAATGCACTACAACCTCTTACAACATGTAATACCCCAGTCTTAAAGATACCTGCCTATTTATTAAAGCCAACTACATGTAAGCATCATTCTTTGTCATAATAATACATAGATCCATAATTCTTAAATATTTTTCTAAATAAGTATTCAACATTTCAGACTTTGCTTCATTGGCTACAACTAAGTTCTTCATTGTTAAACTGCCCTAACATTTAAATAACTACTATTTTTCCTGGTAGTTCAGTTGATAGCACAGAACCCTAACCCTAGGGATGTTTATCATGCACTGGAACAAATTAAGTGGCTAGAATTTATCAGTAAACAATATTGATTTGTATTTGCATTCATCCAGAGAAAACCTGAACCCAGACTGCAAAATCTCACTCCTATTTTACACTTCATTGCAGCTTTTAAGCTAGTGCCACGAATGAAATTCAGGGGTCTTATTTTTTATTTTTTTCCTTTTGGTTTCATTTCGGATAAAATAAGAAACTCAGTTTCCCCAGATTATAAACAATCGAATAGCTAACTCTGACTAAATACTCAGTTCATTCTAATCAGTTGTTGCAAGTGTATTCTGCTTGATTATCCCATTTGAGTGACTGAGGAATCCTTTTTAAGAGGAAGTAAGAAGCTGGAGGTGGTTTCAATATGGACTTTTCAGTGAGTCCTGAAATGAGACTAGGTGAGGCCCAGTGCTCCCCAGTGTCCAATGCCAAGGGACTCGAGTGGGTGGGCCATAGAGACCATCTGGTTTTATTTTGCTTTGTCTCTATTTGATTGTCTACAGAGATCCCACAGGTGGACAGACTGGCTGCTGATTCTATACGAGTCATAGAAAAAAAAGAAATCTCTGCCTTTTTCCGTAATTGCTCTTGTAGAAAATAAAGCTATTACTGGGTGTGGTGGTTCATGCCTGTAATCCCAGCATTTTGGGAGGACAAGGCGGGCAGCTGACCTGAGGTCAGGAGTTCAAGACCAGTCTGGCCAACATGATGAAACCCCATCTCTGCTAAAAAAAAAAAAAAAATACAAAAATTAGCCGGGCATGGTAGTGCGTGTCTGTAATCCCAGCTACTCAGGAGGCTGAGGCAGGAGAATCACTTGAACCCGAGAAGTGGAGGTTGCAGTGAGCTGAGATTGTGCCACTGCACTCCAGCCTGAGCAACAAGAATGAAACTCCATGTAGAAAAAAAATGAAAACAAGAGGAGAGGAGAGGAGAGGAGAGGAGAGGAGAGGAGAGGAGAGGAGAGGAGAAGAGAGAAAAGAAAACTAGCAACTTGGATCCTTCATCCCAGAATAAAGAAGTGTTTCATTTGAAGTTTTTATTTGCAGAATGTCTTCCATTAGGATAAATCTGAGTTTGTCATTAACATTTTCATTAATATCAATGTTTTCTTTCTTTTAACAAAGCTTTGTTTCTCTATTTCTTGCAAAACCTTCTGCTGGGCACTGGAATCAGAAGAGTGAAATGGGGTGTAGCCTCCGCTCAAAGGAGCTATAAGGCTTGTATGTATTCTATTTATGATGTCGAGTTTCGTGGAATTTTCTTATAATGCATAAGAATAACCATATTTCATTAGGAAAGTGGCTAATTCATCAGTCAGTAATTACGCAGCTTTCATGTGTACTTTATACTCCTCCTTGTGTTGCCATTACCTGTAAAAAGATCACAAATGCTTGCCCTTCTGAACTCACCCATGACTGAACATACGACTTGCGCTGAGCGATGTAACATGAGCCTAAATATCACGAGCCACTTGCATAAAGAAGTTTTAGGGCCAGCATGTATTTCCATGTTCTCTTTCCCACTGCTAGAATGACCAGCAAGGTTCTAGACAGGTGCCACTTCATCAGCTGTGTCCCTAAAAGTGAGAAGATGCAGAGCAAGCCACAGCCCACTTACAATGAATGAACACCCCTAATGAGAAAGAATTCAGCACTTTGACAGCAGCCATATCTTAAGGTTTCTACAGCATAACCTTAGCATATCCTGACTGACACAATAGATGAATTAAAAGAGAAGATAACCAAAATTCTGCCATCCAGAGAACACAGTTTGCATGATATCTTGTTTATTTCTAAAGCCCATTTAATTCCCTGAACATTCTGCTTTTCCTCTCTCTGACACTTTATTAATAACTGTATACATTTGTGATTATACTTTTTTCTTAAAATGATATCAAAATAAAAGTATGTTTAAAAGTGAAGATGGGCCACATATAGAGGGGTAGATCTATAAAAAGATATGCACATGGAATGATGCTATGCTCACTTCTGTATTCTCAGAGAATACAGGCTCCACTCACACATATCACACCTATTGGCCCTCAGTAAATTCTTGTTGAATTTAAATAAGCAGGGAGGGCTGCTTATGCATTCATGAGTGTGGATTTGCTCCAGGGGAAGGAAAACATCCATGTTCTTCCTTCCTGGCACATGGCCTACTGACCCTGAAAATTTATTTGTGATTGATGAATATTTATGAAAAGTGCCACTTCAATTAAAATATAAATGCCTCAAGCTAAATTAATTGGGATGAAGGAGAAAAGACTCATTTGCATTCTAGAAGATAACAAATGAGGGGCAGAGGTTGTCTTTGTTCAGAGTACAGAAAATAATTCAAGAGTTACAGATATAGAGAGGGAACACAATTTGAATGCATTTCTGAACCAACAATCTTTGAAAATAGGGTTGCTATCTTGACTTTCTGCCCCAAATCACCAGGGAATAAGAGTATGTTTCAATTTAACATCCCTTACACAGGTTGCTAAGCTGTTTCATGCCAAAGTGAAATGGGAGAAGTTCCCTTATCCCCCTTGCAGGACATGTGACAGAGGTGTGGCTCACTTCTTCAGTGCCCTGCTGCCCAAACGCCTAGGGGGAGCAAGCAGACGGGCAGGTCGTGGGTAGCGTTTCTGGGATCCAACCCCGTGGCAGTGTCTAGGGTTGAATGTTACAGCTCCAGAAGCCCCAGTGGGTGTGCGTTACAGTGCGCTTTTCAGCTTTGCTGTCTGCAAAAGGCTTGTGTTAATCAGCTCAGTTAGACACTCTGCCTTACTGTGAGGACAGAAGGCTTTCTGTATCCCAGGTTCTTGCCCTAGCGTACCAGAAAAATCAGATCACATGTGGGCTTGGAGAATGAGTGCAAGGTTTTACTGAGCGGTGGAAGTAGCTCTCAGTGAGATGGATGGGGAATCAGAAGGGGGACGGAGCGGGAAGGTAGTCTTCCCCTGGAGACTGGGGCTGCCCAGTGGCTGGACCCTCCTCCAACCACCCTTGGCCAAATTCCCCTCAGCATCTGCAAGTTTCAGCCGTTGCTATTGTCTGCCAGTGTCTGCTGGTGTGTTTGTTCCTCTTGATGCCCAGTAGCTTGTGCGTGTGCCCACTATGGTCCTGGGTTTTTATGGGCATAGGATGAGGGTGTGGTGGGCCAAAATGCAACATTTTGGGCATGAAAACAGAAATACTTGTCTTCATTAAGGTCCATGGGCACAGGCCCAAGGGCAGAGCCCTCGCCAGGGACCATTCCCTACCCAGTACTTCCCTACCCCCCTCCCATATCAAAAGGGCCACAGTTCTTGGGCACACAAGAAGCCACCTCTGTTTTTGTTTTATTAAAATTTCCCGATACCCACAAGATACATCAGGACTTCCATCCCTTGATCCTCAGTATCAGGTAACTGATTTCACCATCCCAATCCCACTGTAACAAAACTTACCTGTCCCCATTCCTTTTGATGATGGGGAAGCCGATTAGGGAGTATTCATAAGGGATTACTAACAAAGTGGTTTATGGAGTCTTGTTTGTCCTTTGGCCTGTGGCTTCCATTGTCTTGATTTTAGCTGTGATTTAATAATGGACAGGATGAGTCAAATATGTAAAACTGAGTGGCCATGTCACTGGGGCAAACTGGATGTGGAACTCAATCTACTGTTATTATTAATTTATGTGCCAGAGAAGTCATTAGAAGGCACTAAATTATCGGTTGAGAATATCAGAGTACATTGATGCAATTCTAAAAAGAGTTACTGTAAATGATAAACTTACATTGCTGACAATTAAAATTATTAAATTATAAAAGCTTCCAGGCAAGAAAATATTAACTTTGTAAGAAATGTGAAAGTGTTTCTATCAGCAGATGGGGAGGAACGGTTTCAAAATCGAACGAAAGTTGATATAACATAGTTTTATCCCCCTTAGAAAAAACTATTCTATTTACCAGTTCTGTGAAGAAGGTTAATATAGCTTGATGGGGATAGCATTGAATCTATAAATTACTTTGTGCAGTGTGGCCATTTCATGATACTGATTCTTCCTAACCATGAACATGGAATGTTTTTCCGTCTATTTGTGTCCTCTCTCATTTCCTTGAGCAGTGGTTTGTAGTTCTTGAAGAGGTCCTTCTTGTCCTTTGTTAGTTGTATTCCTAGGTATTTTATTCTCTTTGTAGCAATTGTGAACGGGAGTTCTCTGATGATTTAACTCTCTGTCTGTTATTGGTGTATAGGAATGCTTGTGATTTTTGCACATCATTGATTTCGTATCCTGAGGCTTTGTTGAAGTTGCTCATCAGCTTAAGATTTGGGGCTGAGACTATGGGGTTTTCTAAATATACAATCATGTCATCTGCAAATAAAGACAATTTGACTTTCTCTTTTCCTAACTGAATACCCTTTGTTTCTGTTTCTTGCCTGATTGCTCTGGTTAGAACTTCTAATACTGTGTTGAATAGGAATGGTGAGAGAGGGCCCTCTTGTCTAGTGCCAGTTTTCAAAGGGAATGCTTCCAGTTTTTGTCCATTCAGTATGATATTGGCTGTGAGTTTGTCTTAAATAACTTTCATTGTTTTGAGATATGTTCCATAGATACCTAGTTTATTGAGAGTTTTAGTTTAAAGGGCTGTTGAATTTTCTCAAAGGCCTTCTCTGCATCTATTGAGATAATCATGTGGTTTTTGTCTGTGGTTCTGTTTGTGTGATGGATTATGTTTATAGATTTATGTATGTTGAACCAGCCTTTCATGCCTGGGAGGAAGCCAACTCGATTGTGATGGATAAGGTTTTTGATGTTTTATTGCATTTGGTTTGCCAGTATTTTATTGAAGATTTCTGCATCAATATTCATTATGGATATTGGCCAGAAATTTTCTTTTTTAGTTGTGTCTCTGCCAGGTTTTGGTATCAGGGTGATGTTGGACTCATAAAATGAGTTAGGGAGGATTCCCTCTTTTTGTATTATTTGGAATAGTTTCAGAAGTAATGTAATAAGCTCCTGTTTTTACGTCTGATAGAATTTGACTGTGAACCCATCTGGACCTGAACTTTTTTTGGTTGGTAGGCTATTAATTGCTGCCTCAACTTTAGACCTTGTTATTGATATATTCAGGGATTTAACTTCTTCCTGGTTTAGTCTTGTGAGGGTGTAAGTGTCCAGGAATTTATCCATTTCTTCTAGATGTACTCATTTATGTGCATAGAGCTGTTTGTAGTAATCTCTGATGGTAGTTTGTATTTCTGCAGAATCAGTGGTGAAAACCACCTTAAACTTCATATGGAACCAAAAAAGAGCCCACATAGCCAAGACAATCCCAAGAAAAAAGAACAAACCTGGAGGCATCACACTACCTGACTTCAAACTATATTACAAGGCTACACTAATCAAAACAGCATGGTACTGGTACCAAAACAGAGACATAGACTAATGGAACAGAACAGAGGCCTTGGAAGTAACACCACACATCTACAACCATCTGATTTTTGACAAACTTGACAAAAACAAGCAATGGGGAAATGATTCCCTATTTAATAAATGGCGTTGGGAAAACTGGCTAGCCATGTGCAGAAAGTTGAAACTGGATTCCTTCCTTACATCTTATACAAAAATTCACTCCAAATGGATTAAAGATTTAAACCTAAGACCTAACACCATAAAAACCCTAGAAGAAAACCTAGGCAAAACCATTCAGGACAGAGGCATAGGCAAGGACTTCATGACTAAAACACCTAAAGCAATGGCAATAAAAGCCATAATAGACAAATGGGATCTAATTAAACTTAAGAGCATCTGCACAGAAAAGAAACAATCATTAGAGTGAACTGGCAACCTACAGAATGGGAAAAAAATTTTGCAATCTACCTATCTGACAAAGGGCTAATACCCAGAATCTACAAAGAACTAAAACAAATTTACATGAAAAAAAAAACAACCCCATCAAAAATGGGCA